>VDFB02367967.1:0-25670 GCA_007258455.2 Sequoia sempervirens | reverse complement strand
AAAGGAATGAAGGAAAATAACAAAAAATCTTATCTAGGACCCAAATGCACTCATACACACCATTCCATGCTTCCAAAAACATTGAATTAGTACTTCACAATTAGTGTAAGCACCCAAGGTCAACCAAACTCATGCAAAGACCTTCAAAATTTAAAGTACACACTTCCTTTGATCTTAAGACAATTTATGGAAAAAAAGTGTAACTTAAACACAATCGGGAATATTCCATGAACACCCTAAAATCCAAAAGAATCCTTCACAACAACTTTCACCTATTGAATCTACACACCCTATACACTTAGAAAATCTTTCCATACATTGCAAATCAATAAACCAAATTTTGGAGCACAAAAACTCAAAAACATCAACTAAACAAAAACAAAAGCATTATTAGCACACTTCTTGATCCACAAGACCTCAAACCAAACCATAGAGAAATGATAAGCAAAACCATTTCTCTTAGAGACCTATGTAAAATATAGTTCATAAATTGGTGAATACAACTTTATCTAGACAATGATCTAGCACACAAAATTTTGGATTTAACTCCTTTGAACACCTCAAATAAACATGTCTAAACTACACAAGTAGATCTTGAACATATAATAAATGTGATGAAAAACCAGCACTACTCTACAACATAGAACACCATTGCAATGCATTATTTCCTCTATTTATTTAAATTTTCTCAAAAGCACTTGGAAACTAAGCACCAGAGACATATCTTCAACCTATTTAAAATCTCCTCATCAACTGCAATATATAAACTCAACCATATATCCATAAGTAGAACCTTATCAAAGAAACACTAGAGGTTGACATCGATATCTTACTAATGACAACAAAATGCAACCAATCAAAGCATCAACAAAAAAAAAATCAAATCAATACTATCTGCACATCCTTACAATTTAAAATCCTTTTGATAAATTACAACACCAACTGCACATGCTTGCAACAATCTTCCCCTTTGTCATTAATGATAACACATGATGTGAAAACCCATCAATTGCAAACATAATAGCTTTAAACATCAATACTCTATTCCATACAAACCCATTTCTCTTCTCTCCCTTACACAAATAACTCATTACTCTCTCCCCTTGAATAACTTATCTTTTTCACATGACTTTCTCTCACCCTTTGACATCAATGTAAAAGGAAAGAAATTTTTCATCACACATTCTGCCCCTTTGACACTAGACACACTTCTCACCACTTCTCTTCAAATTCCCTTTCTTTTGAAACTTTGTATACTCCCACTTAGGAGCACAAACCATAGTGCATCAATCAGTAACCATTGCATAATGACAACACTCACTCCCCTTGACTACAACAACCAATAATGCTACTACCTACTCCCCCTAACAAGTAGCCATTAACATCAATCCAAACCAAAGAATGAATCTTGAGACCCATTGGATTCATGCATCTCCTTATGCATCTAGTTTGGAAAAGGAGGGGAAAGAATCCATAACTTCTCCTAAAAATACTCAAAGTATCTTTATGAAGAGAGTAAATATATCAAGAAGCTGATCTTTTGTAGGCACATATTCAAGTATCGCTTCATTCTCTACAACCTTCTCTCTTAAAAATTGATACCAGATTAAGTTATACTTTATCCTTAAATGCATTATCAGATTCCTTGAAATATTGATTGCACTTGTATTATGACAAAAGATAGAGATTGGTTCATCATATACTACTTTGATATCCTTCAATGTTTTCCTTAACAATAAAACTTGTTTGCAACAAGATGTTATTGGAATGTATTTTTCCTCTGTAGTAGATAAAGATACTAAATCGTATTTCTTTCTTATCCATGACACCAATCTGCATCTAAGAAAGAATGCACCACCACTTGTACTTTTTCTATCATGCACACAACTAGCATAATATACATTTGTGTAAGCACTTAGAATAATGTTAGTATCCTTTGGATACCACAAGCCATGACCCAGAGTGCCCTTCAAGTATATGGATATCCTCTTTATTGGTGCAACATGCGACTCTCTATGTTCTTTCTAAAATGTTGCCACAAGACAAATTACATACAAGATATCCAATCTAGTAATAGTTAGATATAGCATTTTTCTAATCATTGATCTATACTTGCTTTGATCAACCTTAAGAGATTCCTCATTCTTACCTATCTCACAACTATTAACCATAAAGGTCCATAATAGTTAAGAATTATCTTCCATTCCAAACTTATTCAATATTTCATTGACATATTTTGATTGTGAAATGAAAATAAATTTATCTATATGAATAATTTGTAGCCTAAGGAAGAAATTCATCTCCCTAAATGTTAGAATTTTAAAATCTTTTTGTATCTCTTTTGCAAATCTCTTACACATAATTTCATTTCCTCTAAAATTGTGTCATCAACATATACAACCATAATCAAGATTTTATATTTTTCAATGTTTAAGTAAAGATTTCTATCTACGACACCTTTATTGAATCCTTGTTGTCACAAGTACCCATGTAATTATTCATACCAAGATAAAGGAGTTTTCCTCTATCCATATAATTCCTTCTTCAATCTGTACACTATATCTAGTTTATCTGATAACTAAAATCCTTCTAGTCATTCTATGTGTACCTCTTCTAAACTGATTCTCTGTTGAAGAAACAAGACTTCACATCCATTTGATAAACTTTGAAATCCTTATGTGCCACAAAATCCAAAATAATCTTGATATCTTTCATTCTTTCCACCAAAGAAAATGTATTCTAAAAATATATTCATTCTAATTTTGAGTATCCCTTACACACAAGTATTGCCTTGTTTCTTACAACTTTTCCACTCTCATCCAGTTTGTTTTTAAATATCCACTTAGTTCCAATCACATTCTTGTTTTTTTGTCTTGCAACAAGTTTCCAAATCTAATTCTTCTCAATCTAATCTAGTTCTTCTTCCATAGCCTTGATTCAATACTCACCCTTACATGCTTCAGTCACTTTTTAGGTTCAACTTTAGAAAGTAAACATATAATTACTTATTCTTCAACAACTTTTCTTCTTGTCAATACACCTCTTCTCTTATCTCAAATGATTTTTTCTTCATAATGATTACTCTACACATACTTAGGAGTTTTATGGATCCTTTTCGAAGCTTCTTCCTCTTCAATTTTCATATCTTTTTCATTCTCTTCTTCTCAACTCATTTGATTCATATCCATCTATCATCACTAATTTCTTCTATAAGTCTTCAAAAACCTTAAAACTTGTGATCTAAAAAATACTTATTAGCCTCTTATTAGAGCACCTATAAGATTTTCTTCTAGTGGAATATAAAAGCAAGATACCTTCATAAGACCTTGCAATAAAAATTTCTAAGTTTTCTTCATCTCTTTTGATATAGAATTTTCTTCAAAAAAGTCTAAAGTATTTAACAGTAAGGATCCTTCTATAGCACAATGCATAGGGAGTCTTTGTGTTGTTTTCTCTTGCTTGCACCCTATTAAATATGTAAAGATTTGTATGAATTGCTTCTCTCTAGTAAACTTCTAGTATATTTTCTTCTTTCATCATTGTCCTTGTAGCTTCTTGAACAATCATATTCTTTGTTTCAACTACTCCATTATTTTAAGGTGTCCCAAAGGTAGAAAAGTTCATCTTTATTCAATAATTCTCACAAAAAAATTAAACTCATTAGAGGTGAACTCTCCACTTCTATCAAACCTCAAAAATTATATTTTCATATCCATTTCATTCTCATTGATAAATTTGGATGCTTTAAAATTATCTAGAGCTTTTTATTTTTCTTTGAGAAAATTAACCCATGCAATTCTAGAATAATCATCAATCGATAGCATGAAATACTTGTCACCTTAAAGAGTTACTACTCTAGTAGGCCAAAAATATCTATATGCACCAATTACAATAGTTTGATAGAGGATTGTTCTTTGAATTTGAAACTTCTTATTTTGTGCTTTCCAACTTGACATCCCTTACAAAAAACATACATAGGATTCAGAATCTTTGGTAGATCTCTCACAATTTGAACTAGACTTATCCTCACCGAGCTATCAAAATTAATGTGGCACATCCTCCCATGCCATAGCCAACACTCATTGATCTAAGCCATGAAATAATGGACATCAACATATTTAATTTGATAAACACTTTCATATGTACTTCTAGTAGAAAGCAGAGTTATAGAGCATTTTTGATCTCACAACCATCATTGTGAACCTCAAAAGGTTATTCCTTAAGCCATTAACATAAAGAACATCATAAATGATATTTTGCATCAAAATTGATTGAACCTTTCCACATATCTTGGTAGATGTATCATCACCAAACTTGACTATTCATCCTTCATATTTTTCATGTGTAATAAACCTACTGTTGTCACCAGTCATATGATTACAACATCCACTATTAATGATCTAGTAGTTCTTCTAATTTCTAGCATGAAAAGAAGACACTAAAGTACCTTTAGTAATTATTTTTGCTTCTTTATCATTTTCCTTTACACATCTCTCAAAGTTAAAATAATTGGTTGCACCATTTAAAGCCATGAACAAGAATTTTTCATCATTATCAGCCCCATAATTAGATTCATCATCAAATCTACTTGCATCTTCTCTAACAAAATAAATTTTCTTAATCATTTTTCCTTTTTCCTCCTTATTTTTGTCATTCAAAGTTTTATTTGGACATCTTGAAGCATAATAACTAGTCTTTTCACAACTGAAACATTTGAAAGGAAACTTACCTCTATACTTATGAGTACCCTTTTTAATAATCCTTACAAATTTTTCTTCTACATCATCCAGATTCTTTAATTTTCCAACCTGAAAATTAGTCTCAACACATGTACATTATTTAAAAAGTAGTTAAAGAACCATACAATTGATATGTAGTATATTGGTTTAAATTTTATAATTCCTTAATAGTACAAACTTTATGACTATAAGATTTAGGAAAAGTTGTGAGTACCTTCTTCACCACTTCTTATAGTTATCCACAAAGACCTCTAATGTCATTTAAAACTACACCTACCTTTTTCAAGTAGTTTTTGATTTTTTCATCTTCAAAAATATGTAGGCCCTCAAACATGATCTTTAGATTCTACATCTTAGCTTGCTTAACATTATCATCTCCTTCATAAAAGCTTTCTAACATTACCCAAATTCCTCTAAAAGCTTTCAAATTCATAACTTTCACTAATTCAAAATTAGCAAGACCACTTAAGAGAGCATACCTTTTTGGTTCAATTGTTTTTATAGGCTTTGATCTCATTATCAATGCTTAGATCACTTGTAGAAATAATATATCTAGTCTCAATAGACTAATTGATTTTAAATCCAAGAGAAACCAAAAAACCTTCCACCCTTATTCTCCATAATGCATAATTTAATTAATCAAATAAAGGAACATATTTCTTGTACACCATCCCAGATCTACCTCAATTGGTTAAGATTTCTTCTTAGGAACCTTTCTCTATTACCAATTGTTGAATGCATAAGACAGCTAAGAGGGGGGTGAATTAGTTGTACCTTAAAACATCAAAACCATCACAAACATTTAGATCCACACTAATTTAGTTAACCCATAATTTGTTAGAATGATTTATCATGAATGCATATAATAGAAATAAAATCAATGCAACACCATCCACAATGAAACACTATATTTATGTGGAAAACCTGGAAGAGGGAAAAAATATGGTGAGGATTAGCTCAAAATATAAAGTAATATCAACACTAATAAAAAGAGGGATCACTATCAAAGTGTTCACTACCTAGAAGAAAGAAAAGGTCATTTCCATAATAGAAAAAAAGACAAAGAAGATTGCCTCAAACTATATATCTTTCAATGAATAACTCCATACAATACACATAATTTTCTCTCTAAAATTTGAATGTTGATTGTTAGAGATCCATGAACATTTAATTTGACACACTTCCACCATTCACTTTTATGCAACCTATGGAATCCCAAATATATGCATATTTATAGCCCATGAAAGAATTTTGATACAATTGATATAATTCCATGAGCTTTCTTTAGAATTTGGAATAGAATGAGTGAATAGAGAATGTTCCAATATAATTCACACTTCCACAATTCACTTTTATGCAACCAATGGAATCTCAAATATATGCATATTTATAGCCCATGAAAGGATTTAGATATAATTGATAAAAGTCCAGGAGTTTAATTTAGAATTTGGAATAAAATGAGCCAACATAGAATGTGTCGACAGAATAATATGACCTTCATGTTTTGGGAATCAACCATTACAAAAATCTAATTTTGTGTAACAGAGTAGAAGCACAAAGTTGTGTCACACTTTATAAAGAAAACAACCAATGTTGATCCAACTTTTAAAGTTGAATCACTAAAATGTGGCATATATGTTTTGAATTTTGAAATTGTGTAAACTAGTAAAATATGTATTTTTTAGTATAATTTATGTTTGTATTTTTTTTTTTTAATAAAAGAATATTTTAAACTAGTTTTTAATAAATTAACACTATAATTTAGTTGGTAATAAAATGTTAAAAAATGAAGTTGCATGAGACGTCAAACTTTTTATAGTAAATTTTATAGTAAATTTTATTTTTCTTCTTTCAATTTTTTGTGTGTATTTATAACTTTAAACTATAGTGCATGGATTTTTTTTCCAAGTTTGATAAATACATATTCTTATATAAATATTAAAATGCACATGAATCAAAAAATAACTAGTTCCATTAGATGCCAACTTTCATATTAAATATTTATCTAAAATGGAAAAAAAATCATACCATCTTGAAATTTTGTGTCTCTTGTCTCTTTTTCATTGAGCAGATCAATATATATGTGTGTATCCTTTACCTATCCATTCAAAAAATGCAAAAAATGGCTACTGGTTAATTATTTTCTTCTACATCTTTTTTAGGACCCAAGAAGGGCTTATTCACTGATTGAAAAATTCATTACTACTTGTTTATGAAATAAATCATTCCTCTTCAATTCCTTTTGCCATGTGTTTTTGACTTTGTTAGGTCATGGTGGTTGGTTTTTCCCATGAGTTTTTTGGAGTTAAATGATTATTTCCTGCTCTCCATTTATTATACACCATATATGTTAAAATTGCTTGGTTTTTTACAAATATTTATGCTTAAGGAATTAATCTCATCAAACCCTTGCCTATAATATTCAACATCTATATGAAAATGCACTTATGTATTCATGTGAATGAGGAATTATTAGTATGAAACCCTTGGTTACCTTTTGTTGCACATTTCTAAAAATCCAAGTTTGTAATCAATCTACCTCTATTAAAATTAATATCCTATCATTGTTGAATACAACACATCTTCTTTCATTTTTTGTACAATGTGCTTTTTACATACATATATATATGTATGTATGTATGTATGTATGTATGTATGTATGTATGTATGTATGTATGTATGTATGTATGTATATGTACAGATATCTTCATACATGTATACATATATCTATACAAATACATATAAACACATCTATATGTATGTATATATATGTAAACCCAAATACAATGATGGAAAAGAATGGGATACCCAAAAGAAAACATTAGTCATATGCATTAATTAAACCCCAAATGAAGTATAATTGGAGTGTAATGTGTTTGTTGTCTACTGCTAATGATTGGCAATTAATGTGAAGGTGTGATTTGTAATGGGCACCAATTTTTTTTAAAAGGTGCTAACATGAGTTAAAGCCATTGAATTTTGAATGGAATTGAATGATAAAATAGTTTTTATTGCATGTTAAGAGTGACACAAATACCCCATTTTCTATTTTGCAATGAATATCAGTGATTTTTTGTGTAATTATGTGTATACATACATATACATAGAGATATATATGTACATGTGTGTATACATATAAATTACATAGATATACATATGTTTGTTGATGTCTGCTCTCCATGGCATGAGGTGACGAAAAAAATCATTCTCCTTACAAAATGAAAAAAATGGTACTCTTGGGTTTGTTGGTTGTTTCAATAATGATTTCAACTTCTTTTTACCACTTTCAATATTATTTTTTTGAAACTTTATTGATTGCAATGTACAGGATCACTGATAATCATGGCACCAAGGCAAAAGAGGAAAAGAGTGAGTGGGAGGCACTTAATTAGAGTACCTCATGGAGTGATGTTCAATGTTCCAAATGTTTTTGATGAAGAGCCAGTAGTCTACATCAACAAGGATGTTAATTTTAAAAATGCAGAATAGATAAATGAAAATGATGATTTTGGACCTGCTATTCATAATACTAAGGTAGAAATGGAATTGCCACCTATTGACCATGTGACAACCACAGATCTATTCACAAAAATTTGGTATATGCATCACATAAAAAAAACTATTGTAGATGTTAAGGACAATCAAATATCAATCAGAGGTTTATCTATCAAATGGGGAATCTCGCCTAGCAATTTGTGGGCATGGCTCAATGCTGTGATATTCACAAAATGGAAGGGGCCACCAAAAGTCCTATCTAATGAAGAAGAAGCTAAAATTGTGTAGTGGTGTAAATACATGGTTAATATTGGCCATGAACTTAAAATCTCACAACTTAAGTCAATAGTGGCCCAAATGGTTGGAGCAAGGCCTAACCCTTTCATAAATGGGATATTAGGGAGGTCATGGTGGGTTGGATTTCATCAAAGGCATCCTGATTTGAAAATTCATACACCCAAAGGAGTGGACACATATTGAGCTATAATTCTATGCCTCGAAATAGTTTCTTTATTCTATGATAACTTGGAGTAGTACAAAAAAATCAATTATGGTCCCAACAAAATATTGAACTATGATGAAACAAGTGTATAGAATGGAAAAAATTGTGTAATGATATTAATTTCAAAAATAGGGACCAAATGTGTTCCAAAATTAATTTCTAAAAGTAGATAATGGATCACTGTTCTAGCTTGTGTTAGTGCAACAGGTCAATCTATACTTGGCTACTATTTTTTCATGTCCAAAAGGAACATTAGAAACTATATGGTTAACTGTGAGCCAAGGGCATCCATGGTAATTCAAGAGCATGCTTGTATGATGAAAGAATTATTTGTGGAATGGTTAAAATACTTTGCAAAAAATTTCCCATGAGGGGTGTCACCAAAAAATAGACAACTTCTCATGTAACACCCCGCCACACAATCCCCAAAGGACATCAATAACTAACAAATACAACACAATTTTCTTTTTAAAGTACAACATAACATAAGATGTGCATTAATATACAATACATGTAATGAAATTATTTCAATGCAATAAAAAATTTCTCCTCTATGGTACACTTGACAACATTACTAAACATGAACCCACTTCACAATGATACTTAACAAATCTCAAGATTACATTGTGAACCCATAATATAGCACAATTAAACAATGTGCATACATATATAAATGAACACTTAACATAATTAAGTGTAGAGATATATACATTACAATGATAAACTTAAGTACACAAGTACATCATTTTTATTGTACTAGTGTACTTCTTTCTGCTAGGGCATCCTAGAAAAGTTAAAAAAAAAAAGGATTTTGATCACAGCAAGTTTATTCTTTCAACCAAAACAATTAAATTGCTTAACAAAGGGGAAAAATTTAGACAAATGAAATTAGCACTATGCACTTAGTTCATATTCATCTACTCATTCAATAAATCAAACTCTTGAAATCCATTCACCCAGTAAATTAGGTCTTTAATTCATTCCTAAGATTATCCATTTAAATTAAATAAATCAACTTTTTCTTAACTTAATTATCACATCTTCCCTATTAGTTTTGTTGAGGATCCTATAAAAAAGAAGAAAAATATCCCCTTCAGAGTTGAAAAAATGTGGCTCTCGCATCCTGCTTTTAAAGAAGAAAATTAGAAAATGGTGGAATATAAGTATTTTTGCTACTGCTATGCTTAGAATAGCTAAAAAACTAAGGGAGGTGAAATGTAACTTGAAAAAATGGAAGAAAGAGTCCTTTGGGAACATCTTTAAAATCAAATCTTACCTTCAGATGAAACTGGGGGAGATTCAATATAAAGTCTAGAAGGAGGGATATTTGAATGATACAAAGGAAAGAGAGAATGAGCTACTCATTAAGATGCATGACATTATAAAAAAGGAGTTCTGGAGGCAAAGATCTAGAGCTTTATGGTTATCTATAGGTGACAAAAATACTAGGTACTTCCATCTATTAGCCTCAAAACAAAGAGCTATCAACAAAATATCTCAAATTGAAGTGAATGGTACTAGATATGAGGAGGAGGATGATATTAGAAAGCATGATGTTTCATTCTTTAAAAACCTTCTTCCCAAGAATGATGAAATTAACCAAAATGATCAGGATCATTTAATAGATGCTATACCGAAAGTTATCAAGCAAGAAAATAACTCAATGTTGTTTGCTATCCCTACTAATGAGGAAGTCAAAAGGGTTGTTTTCTCCTTTTATAGGAGTAAAGCTCTGGGTCTAGATGGTTTCCCTTTGTTTTTCTTCCAATGGTTCAGAGAGATTGTTGGAGACGATGTGGTGAATGCTGTAAAAGAATTTTTTGGATCCAGAAGTCTCCTAAAAGAATTGAATTCCACCTTCCTAGTTCTAATCCCTAAGAAACTGGGAGTGATAAACTTTGAGGCCTTTAGACCCATAAGCCTCTATAATTTGATCTATAAAATCATCTCTAAGGTTTTGAATTCGAAACTATTACTTATTTTTCCTTCTTTAATTTCACCTCAACATAATGGATTTGTACTTGGTAGAAAAATCCTCGACTCTATTGTTACTGTGCATGAGAATATCCATTCCTTGGTGGAATCTAAGACTGAAGGATTCTTGTTAAAGCTTGATATATGAAAAGCCTATGACAGAGTTGACTGGATTTTCTTATTTAAGATTTTAAAGGATTTTGGATTTTGCAATAGGGTTCTTCAAATGGTGGAACAACTTGTGTCTACTGCTTCTATTTTTGTAATGCTTAATGGATCCCCTACTACTTTCTTCCAAAGTACTAGAGGTCTAAGACAGGGTGATCCTATTTCCCCTATTTTATTCACTATCATGGTTGAAAGTCTTGGAAGAAATCTGAAAAAGCTAATTGACAATAGATCCCTTCTTGGTCTCAACCCTTCCTCAAGCAACATGGTTTGTTCTCATCAACAATTTGTTGATGATACTATGCTTTTGGGTAAAGCCTCGGTCTTGGAAGGTAAAAATTTGAAATCTCTACTCGATAAATATGGGAGAGCGTCTAGACAGCTGGTTAATAATCAAAAAAGTTAATGTTATTAAATTTCCACAATCCATATAATCGGAGAAGCATATTTGATAATCTTTTTGAATATGCTTGACATCAGGATTCATCATCAGAGAGCCCAAGGAGATGAAAGTGATCACTTTCATCTCCTTTGAGCTCTCTATCCTGATGATGGATCACGAGTGTGATCTAAACATCGATTCAAAAAGATTACACAATCTAATCCAAAAATATTTCTAATAAAAAAAGTTATCTGTTCTTCTTCAACACCCTAGCTCATAGACAGACCAAAATTGCCAGAATCCTTAGTTGTAGGGTGGAATCCTTGCCTGCCACCTATCTTGGTTTACCCTTAAGCCGTAAACCTCCTAAATCCTTCTGGATTTCATTGGTCGAGAGGTTTAGCAAGAAGCTTGTTGGCTGGAAAAGAGCTTTGTTAAGTCAAGCAGGCAAACTTCAACTTCTCAAATCTTCTCTTTATAATTTTTTGATCTATGCTCTGAGCCTCTTTAAGATTCCAGGTAAGTTTGCAGATGCCATAGAAAAGATTCAAAAAATATTTCTTTGGTCAGGTGTCGAAGAAAAGAAACGACTACCTCTAATTGGATGGGATCTGGTGTGTAGAACAAAAACAACCAGAGGATGAGGTCTTAGAAGAATTAGAATAGTTAACAAGATCCTTCTAGCAAAACAAATATGGATAATTTTCTCATCTTCAAGTGAATGGACAGATATTCTAGCTAGCAAATATTTAGAGAGCAATTGTTCTCTTATTATTCTGAAGGATTCCCATCTTCTTCCTAGAGGTTTGGCCAGTTGGAATAATCTGATTAGTGGAAAAGATATTGTGGGCTCAGGAACTAGTTAGCAAGTTAGAAGTGAAACCAAACTAGATTCTAGGAGGATAGATGGTTGTTCAAGGAGCCCCTTATAAAAATTGATTCCTTTAGTGGGTGGGCTAAGAATTGCAAAGCTCATTTTGGTTCTTATGTGAAAGAACACAGAATGAATGGAAAGTGGGTGGATCTGTGTCTTGTCATTCAGGATCTTGCTCCTATTCAATCTTCTTTGTTGGCTATTAGACTTTGCTATGCTCAGTTGGAAGATCATCTTGCCTGGATTGATGAACCCTCGAGAAACTATTTTGTTTCATCTACCTTTGCCAAGATTACTTCTTACCAGGGCTCTCCTCCCTTTTGGTCGAAGGCTTGGTTCAAACATTTGGTCCCTAAAATCAATTTTTTTTTCTAGATTCTTCAAAATAAGGTAATCACGATTGGAAACCTTTGAAAATGTGGCTTTCAAATACCTAATAGATGTTTTCTTCAGAAAATGGAGGTAGAGTTTGTGCGTCATATGTTCCTTCATTGTCCTTTTGTTGCCTTAATCTGGGAAAAAATAATCAGTTCTTGGCATCTTTCTTGGGTTTTTCCCTTGTCTATTGAAGGCTTCTTCCTTCAATGGAAAGCTTTAACTCACAATCCTATTCTCAAGTTTGTATGGGATTTCTCTTTCCCTCATGTTGCTTGGGGTCTTTGGAAAGAACGCAACAAAAAAATTTATAGAGATAGAGAAGCTCTGGTGGATATTATTTTTGATAAAATTATCAGATTTTTGAAAGAAAATGCCAATGCTATTTCCCAAAAGGTTAGCAACTCTGAGAAATCAGCTCATTCATACTATGACCTTATAGTTTCCAAGGAATGGAATATAAGTCTTGATTTTCCTTGCACGCCTAAAAGGCCAAGAAGGATAAAGAGGGTCTTCACTAGTCTTTTCCACTTAATGGATGGGTGAAAGCTAACTTTGATGGTGTAGCTAGAGGTAATCTGGGGGTGGTGGGCTATGGTGGAGTCATAAGGGATGCCTTTGACAACTTTCTAGGTATGACGGCCACTCCCCTTGGTTCCCAAACCAATCACTTGGCTGAGGCTGCTAGCACTTTTCACATTATACATTTAGCCCCAATTCTTAACTTTAAAAACCTCTGGCTTGAAGGTGATTCCAAAAATATTATTGATTATCTTCGTGGCAAGTCACCCCCCTCGTGGACAATAAAATCATGGATTGATGATGCCATCTCGACTCTTGTTAAGTTTGAAAAAAATTAAATTTCACATGCCTATAGAGAAGCCAATGTTGTAGTGGATTTTTTTGCTAATGAAGGGGTTAGGAGTAATGATCATAGCACTTTGCTAAATTTTAGTGATCTAAGTGTTAATGTCCATGCTTTATTCAATTATGATAAATCACATGGACAAGAGGTGTGTCATCTCTTTAATGAGGACAAGATGGAGTTATCACATCACAATCATTAGATTGTATGGTACGAGTTTAGTTGCTTAGTCTGCAAGGAGGCTTTGCACGCTTTGTGGGTGCTTAAATTTGGCGGGACCAGTTCTAGTAAAGATTTCATCTCTCTCTACCCCACTGTGTTGGCCAAGTTGGGTGGAGATAGGAAAAGAATTGAGTCAGACAGCTATGAGATGCACACAAGAAATGTTAAGGCTTGGAATAAAGTTAAAAGTGGAAGGTTAATTTCGTTCCTAGAGAAGCTCCATGGTTCCAATCAGGAGGCAATAGATATTTTTGAGAAAAAATGGGATAATGGGGTTCTTACCCTTTTTGGTAGGAAAGTTGAGCTCAACAAAACCCTGGTAGCTGAAGTGATAGGAATGTCTACTAATGGGAAAAAAATTTAGGGATAGGGTTTTTTCTGACGATGTCATCATCAAATTTCCAATAAAAGAGAAAGAAAGAGTGAAATTGGTCAAAATTGCTAATAGCTATTTTGAAGCTAACACCATAAAAGCCCTATGGAGAAAGGTTCTATGTGTTATCATGGAGTACATAACTGTGGATGGTCATTTCACCAGGGTCTATAGTTATCACTTTTCCCTGTTCAACCATTTCTAATATAGGGTAAGGGTTTCTTTCCCCTACTATATTCTATGTTCTTTGAGGAAAAGTTTGGATGACCATAAGAAAAACCCTAGAAGAGTCCCTATTTTGCATATAGGCTTGATTAGAGTAATTGTGGAGCATTACCAAAAAATTCACATCCTTGCTAATCTGGAAGCCTCCCTTGATTCTAAGGAAGACAATATTGAACCTAGTTGCTCGGGGTTTTTTCCCAATTTAATTCTGGCTAGAACTATCCTTAGCCCACCTACTATCTATTTTGGAAAGAAAAACCCTAACCCACTTACTGTTAAAGCTCATGTTGTGCCTGAGTCAGGAAGCCCTTCCCTTAAAACCATTTTTGGTAATAAGAATTCCCAGGCTAAAAACATTGTCTCATACTCCAAAGATTCCCCTAACTCTGAGGAGTTTGGTGCTAACAATACTGAGCCCCCTGCTTACTCGTCGTTGGATAAAATTGCTAGAACTGGCTCCCCTGTGACTTCTGACCCTGCTAATACTTGTTTCCACACTGATAGGGATCCCTTTGTGGATGTTTTGAATTTAGCTAGAAATAATGTTGATATCCATTTCAAACTTTTGAAATGGACTTTCAATAAAATTAAAGAGCTAAAGATAAAAAAAAATTGGGCCCTTCAAAATAAACTAGATGAGTTGGGAGCCAAGGTTGTGGTGATAGAAAAGAAAGAGGTGGAATGAAGAGATGATGGTCTCAACAAAGATACTCGGTACCAAGCTAGAAAGAAGAAAAATATTGAAATCGAGGTGGAGAAAATGAAAAATACTATCAAAATTATTGCTGAGCAAAACAATCGTATGGCCAGACACAATGCCATCATCATCAATGCCATGATCGAGAAATTGGACAAAGCACAACATGGGTCTCTAGTGGTTGATCTGGAGGAAATCAATGAAAGAAAACAAGAAGAGGATGCTAGCATTTCTAAGAGAACCAAGTCCAATTTGAAGAGGAAGGCTCCCCCCACTCTGCAAATGATTCAAACTTTTAAGAAGGGTGTTTATGACATGCAAAACCTAGAGGTAGAGATAGAGTCTGTCTTAAAGACTCTTGGTTAATTGTGACTAGTTTTTTGTTGGATTTTCTGCTCACTTTTTTTGCTTTACCTTCCTCATCTTTTGAGTTTGGCTGCTGCTTGTTTTGTTTTTTACCTTTTGTGTAGCTGGTTTTTGTGTTGGACTTTTCTTTCCTTTCTTTTATGTTGTAATCTTTGTGGTTTTGGGTCCCTATAAAACCCATTTTACCCTTTATTAAAAACTTAAGTCTCACATAAATGTTTTAATTAAATAAACCAAACTTTATTTAATTGAAATCCAAATACATATTCCATCCCTTTTTTATTTAAATAAATCAAAATATCTAAGTCAAATAGATGAAAGCATCTAATCATCATCTAGGTTAATCTACTACTAATTAATCTAATCTAACCACCCATCACATCCTCTAGCTTTTCCCACTTGCACCCATAAATCATTTTAATTCATTTATAAAATTAGTATTTTCCATCAACATGGCATCTTTGAGGAATATTCCCTCAAGTTTGAATTTAAAATCAAGTGCACATGTACATCCAACAAAACATTTATGATCTCTTACATGGCCCTTACATGTCTCTTGCACAAGTCAAACTCAACATTTAACTCTCAAATTCAAATTTGAATCTCCCCCTCTTTGGCACATTGACCAAAATATGTTCATTCCTCAACCTATCACAAGTTGACAAGTGGTTTCATCTCATTGGTCTAATCATTATCCCACATTTCTCTCTCATAAGCATTATTTCAAATTGAGAATCTTTAATTAGAGACCATCTCCATTGATCAAAGGATCCACAAACTCTCATGCAAAGTCACTCTCTTCAATTGAGAACTGATTTTGTCCATCATAATTTGCAACATCAAGCTTGTCGAGGGTTGGGAAAGGGATACTTTCACATCAAAGTAGCACCAATCCAATATGGGATAGATATACTTCATGTTTCTCTTTATATGCTTTTATTTATCTTGTTATTGGATAGCATTTGAAAACATGTTAGATTATCTCATATGGATGTTGAAATTTTGCTTTGTTTTAACAACTAACCATGCTAATGTGTGTGTTAGGTTATAAACCATTTTCAAATTTTAGCAACCACAAAATGTCAATATCACTTGAATCTATGTTTGAAGACATTCACAATCTCTCCACCACAATTGCTGAAAACAATGTTCAAGATCTCTCAATTAAGGAGTAGATTGAAGATGTTTTTACCCCACCCGATGATCAACTCACCATACATCAAGAGCCACTTTTTAGTGATCTATTTCAAGGAGTGTTAGGATTATTTGATCCTATCGACATAATGCATGATTCATCGACCAATGATCATATTGAAAAGCTCTCTACATTGCCTTCTGAGTTAGAGGACATATCTCAAGAATTTATTCCAAAGAAAAATCCTTCACCAATGATTATTTAAAGGCTTATAGTCAAACATATCAAGTGATGTATAAAGTGTATCAAGCAGTTGGTCCTAATTCCACGTACACTTTCGTATCCACCCATCATTGCTAATCTTCTCGAGTTTGGAGAGTCAAAGGTTCCAAATTGTCAACCAATCCATCTCCTATACCTAAACACACTCCATCCACACCTCCATTGATTATATCTGATTCTCACATTGGTCATGTATTGGCAATGACCCTTCATCATAAGGATTCAGAAAGCACTTTATCACAATGAAAACATAGAGATAAAGTTAATCCTGATATCAATAAAGTAGATCAAGAATCTCAAAAGTTGTATTCAAGTGCATGTATCTTGGAAAAATAACTTCTTCAAGTAGGATATTGATGGCACATTATGATAGGGGCATCTATGTCAAAAACACCTTGTGATTCAACATGAGCATAAAAAATCTTTTAGAAAAAATCAAAAAAGCAAAAAATATGAAAATCCAAAAAAATTAAAAAATGATTGAAATTAGTAAAGAGAAAAATTGTCCTCTAGTGAAAACCACATGGGCAGGGCTTTGGGCAGGTACCATGATGAAAACCTAGCGAATAGGCATCATGTGTAGAATCAAGCATCTGTGTGCACTATTTCAGGAGAAAGCATCTCATCCCATCCATAAAGTGTATCAAGCCACTATTTGATTGTATGAATCAATAACCTACTATTTTTGTGTAGTACCCTTCAAAATCTGCAAACACTCTAAAATATCAAAAGTGGATTAGTGATATGCAAACCTTTTAAATGCTTCTATGAAATAATGCTTCATGGCTTCATAAACAAGATAACAACATAAACTAATTGAGAGTGTAAAAGAAAGATACATATCTATCCCATAGTGGATTGGTGGTTCTTTGATGTGGAAAGAAGCCCTTTCCCAACCCTTGACAAGCTTGTTGTTGCAAATGATGGAAAAAATCAGTTCTCGATTGAAGAGAGTGACTTTGCATGAGATTTTGTGGATCCTTTGATAAATGGATATGGTCTCTATTTAAATATTCTCAAGTTGAAAGAATACTTATGAGAGAGAAATGTGGGTTAATGATTGGACCAATGAGATGAAGCCACTTGTCAACTTGTGATAGGTTGAAGAATGAGCACATTTTGGTCAATGTGCCAAAGAGGGGGAGATTCAAATTTGAATTTGAGAGTTAAATGTTGAGTTTGACTCGTGCAAGAGACATGTAAGAGCCATGTAAGAGCTCATAAATGCTTTCTTGGATGTACATGTCCACTTGATTTTGAATTCAAACTTGAGGGATATTCCTCAAGGATGCCATGTTGATGGAAAATGTTGATTTTATAAATGAATTAAAATGATTTATGGGTGCAAGTGGGAAAATCTAGAGGATGTGATGGGTGGTTAGATTAGATTAATCGGGATTAGATTAACCTAGATGATGATTAGATGCTTTGACCTATTTGACTTAGATATTTTGATTTATTTAAATAAAAAAGGGATGAAATATGCATTTGGATTTCAATTAAATAAAGTTTGGTTTATTTAATTAAAAGGTTGATGTGAGACTTAAATTAAACAAAGTTGATTTATTTAATTTAAATGGATAACCTTAGGAATGAATTAAAGACCTGATTTACCTAGTGAATGGATTTCATGAGTTTGATTTATTGAATGAGCAGATGAATATGAACTAAGTGCATAATGATAATTTCATGTGTCTACAATTATGATACAAAATCAGATAATTCAAGGATTACATCAATACAATGGTACTTCCCACATAAACGGGATTAGTACAATAACATGGTAAAACTCAACCAAGAAGAATGAGTTCCAACACAAGTCTAGATCTAACTCCTAATGAAAGTTCTCCATTAAATCCTACTTCAATAACCTTTTCCATTAATTAAGCATGAAAGGGAGAGATAAAAGCTAATCCATGGTTACAACAGGGAGTCTCCATTAAGTAAATATAGAACCCTAATATAAAAATTATGATTAAAAGAAAGGCTACAATGGTCATATTCTAGTTAATTAACTTACATAGCATATCAACCTTTCCATAATTGATTTTCTATTATGCTTATCTATGTAAACAACTAATTTCAAACAATAATATTCTCTTAGTAATACAATTATAGTCTTCTATATTCCACTACAATCAAATGTCCTCTATCTTAATTCCACAATCTATTTAGCTTATAAGACCATGTTATCAACATATATATATATATTAATAAATCACCCATCAAGAAAAACTATGTAGGAAGTCAGCCTGTGGAAATCAACCAAAGAGTTAAACTAGTTCTCTTATTTAAACAATTTCTTCAACCTTCGAAATATAGATATCTTGATCTTTTCCCAACAAAATTTTCAATTTATTTAATTAATCTTCCAAGTTTCTAAATGTAAATAAGTCAATCTTTTAATTATGCTGAGAGGCATAACCCTACAGTGGCAGCACGACCCCTTAGGAGGCCAGCAAAAATAACGGTCTTAGGAAAAAGAAACCGTTCATATTCCTGTTGATCCATATTTTTTGTTGATTCATATTTTTCATTACTACGATGAAGAATAAATAACAATAGGTGGTTACAGAAATGATTAACTCGAGATCTCACGATGGCATTTTCAAAAAGAAAACAAAACACAATTTAAGTTATTTAACATCTTTTCATTGCCAAGTAGCGCTATCTTCTGCACATTTGAACTTCCAAACGTTGGCCAAATCTTCTAATTTATAAGATCTATACATTTCAATTCACCTTACAATCACACATTTTTTCGGTTGCCTTTTCTTATATTGTTGATATCGTATAGACATGAGCTCTGAGGCCATCATTGTCCTTGTCATGATTAATTCTAAAACTAGATGTATCACATATGCCAAGGCTAGATATGACTTTGTTGATCTTCTTTACAGCTTTCTTACTTTGCCCATGGCTTCGATCCTCAAACTACTCTCTGCAGTGGAATCCGCCATGGTTTTTGGCTCTGTCAACAATCTGTACCATAGTGTTGAAAAAATGCCTGTTGAGTTAATGAGTATATAGATACATCCCAGCTGCTTGACCCCAAATATTTAACGTCATACTCTCACAACATTCTTAATATTGAAGGTAGAAATTATTTTGTTTGCTCCTCTCACTCTCTGATAATAAAGACACTACTCACAATTATTTTTCTTATAATAAAGACATAACTCACAATTTTCTGATGTTGTGATTTTGGCTTCAATAACTTTCCCATTACAGACGTCATTGTGATTTTGTTGGGAGATATACTTAATCATTGGAGATAAGATGAGATTTAGAATGTTTATCGAATTAGAGCTTGAGTTTATTTACATGCAAAAGTTAGAATAGTTCAAAGATAGAATTTGTTCATTTATATCACTCCATCCTCAACAATCAAGATGATGAAGAAAAAGACAAGTTGGAGAATTTGATGGAGGCATTCAGGGCTTTTGATTAGAACAAAGATGGGTACATATCATCAGACGAGCTTCACCAAGTCCTATCCACAATGGGATTGATTCCGTAGGGGCAACACCCATTACAATGCTAGAAAATGATATGTAGATTTGATTTGGATTGCAATGGAGTTTTGGATTTCTATTAATTCAAGAATATGATGTCTTCTAAGATTTATCCCTCATGAACAAGTGAATCTCTATAAATATGTATAACAATCATTTACCATTGACTAAATATTTTTTCAATTAATGATTAATTCTTCATATTTTTGGAAAGGGCATTATTTTTGTCTAGACTCTGCAGGTTATCCATAAGCTCTCACACATCAATTTTATAGAGCTTTAGCATTGAATTTTCATAAGATCTACCAAAATATTTAAGTTGAAAACTAAAAATATTCATCTAGCATGGTACAAAATTAGTAGGTTTTGATTTCTCGAATCTCTTGATGAGAATTTAAGAAAATATTTTCTTCCTAATAATGCAGAAGCTCCTAAAATCCACCTTCTTTCTTACAAAAATGGAAGACAACATATGATGTCTTAAGGAGTGTGCCATTATCTCTTGCTTCTTAGCCTTATTACAAGGTAAAAAACTCTAAAACCTTAGAACAAAAGAAATCATAAATTGTCCATATTTATGGAAACCTATGATTCAAAGAGGATTTTATGGTTATTTATGCATCAAAACAAGATAAATATTGCATTTTATAGGGTGAAACATGACTACTCAAAAGATTGTTATTCATGAATTATTAGGTATAGGAGGGGCCCATAGTGGAGCACCCTAACTTCACGTTTCTCAAAATCTTATGTGGAAATTTCAAGTCACTCCCAATTTTGTACAATAGTTTATTTGAAAACTCAAATGCTTCTATATTTCATTTTAGGGCCACATCAACATGCTTTTCATTGAGGTATCCAAAAAGGACCAAAAAAAAGTGAGACCAATAGTGGTGCACTAAGTCATGTTTTATTGGTGTGCTAATGTGGCATCACATGATTTTTTAGTTTATGTACTTTATGGATAAAAGGTGTTTTGTAAATGGATATTAAGGTGCTTCACAATGGGGCGCACTAAGGACTACTTCTATCCCCACTATTGGACCCCGCTCCACTATGGGCTTCTCCCCTACCTTCCTTTAAATTTATAAAGAGTGTTTTTAGTGTTAGTTTTATTTAGGACGGTTGATATTCACAAAATATTGTAGAAAACATAACCTGTCACGAGGATAAGTTAAAATTCATATTATATTTATTTATTCAATAATTAGTATCAAAATGAATTTGTACAATTCTTTCCCAGATCAAATTATTATAGATCCAAAGAGGATAATATAGAAACAATTATTAAGTAATGATAAAATCTTATTTAAATTTTAATTTGTCATGAATGTGGATATAGATGGATTTTGAAAATCCCTTAAAAATCCAACTTAACACCACAAAGTAGTTTTAAGAAACTAAGA
Source organism: Sequoia sempervirens (assembly GCA_007258455.2). Lineage (NCBI taxonomy): Eukaryota > Viridiplantae > Streptophyta > Pinopsida > Cupressales > Cupressaceae > Sequoia > Sequoia sempervirens. The sequence continues at coordinate 4,075 of VDFB02367967.1, read as the reverse complement.
TAGAGATAGGAGAGAGAAGTATAAAGAAATAGAAAGGAGTGATACGGAGAAAGGGGGCAAGAGGGTGAGATAGAGATAGAAATAGGGAGAGATAGGGATATAAAGGAGAGATGGAGAGATAGATACAACTTGGGAAAGATGGAGGGAGTGAGATATAGAGAGTCAAAGACAAAGACAAAGCAATAAATATAGAGGGAGGGATAGAAGGAGAGACAAAGAGGGAAAGGGATAAATAGAGACAAAAACAGGGAGACAATGAAAGAGGAGTTGGAGAGAGCAAGATAAAGATATAGGAAGTGATGAATAGAGAGAGGTAGAGAGGGATATAGAGAGAGTAGGAGAGATGGAGGGAGAGATAGTGTGAATGAGTGAGAGATAGAGATGGAGGGAGAGATTGGAGGGTTTAGGTGATTGAAGATAGAGTAGGATGACAATTAGAGTTAGGGTTAAGGATTAATTAGGATTAGGGATCAATTAGGATTAAGATTCAATTAGGATTCAATTAGAGTTCAATTAGGGTGATAACTAGGATTAAAGTTAGGTTGAGGTTTAGTTAGGGTTAGGGTTCTAAAATAAAGCTTGGGTTTAGCATTAGGGATAGGGTTCAATTAAGGTTTCGATTATGTTTTGGATTTAATTAGGGTTAGTGTTCAATTAGGGTTAAGGTTAAATAAGTTAGGCTTAGAGTTAGGGATCAAACTTAATTAAGGTTGAATATTAATAGGGTTAGGGTTAGGGTTTTAATATAAATCCTAGGGTTAAAGGGTTTTCATTCAATTAGGGTTAGAGTTAGGGTTAGAGTTATGAGTTACAAATTAAGATTAGTGTTAGGGTTTGTGTAAGGGTTAGGGTTAGTGTTAGATGATTAATCAATGTAGGTTAGGATTTAATTAGGACTAAGATTCAATTAGGGTGGGTTAGGGTTCAATTGATGTTTAATTAGGTTAAGGGTTCTAGGATAAATTTTGAGGTAAGAGTTAGGATTGGGGTTAGAATTCAATTAGGATTAGGGTTAGGGTTACAATTATGGTAAGGGTTAAGATTCAATTAGGAATTAATTAGGGATAATGATAGGGTTTATATTCAATTAGGGTTAGGGTTTAACTAAGGTTAGGATTAATATTTAACTATAATTAGGGTTAAATTAAGGTTATAGTTAGGGTTCATTTACGCTTAAGTTTAGGGTTTAATTATGGTTATAGTTAGACTTAGGTTAGGGTTAGTGTTTAGGTTCAAATAGAGTTACAGTTAGACATAAATTTAGGATTAGTGTTTAGGTTCAATTAGGGTTGAATTTCAACAAGATGAGGGTTATGGTTAGGGTTAGGATTCTAAGATAGATCCTAAGGCTATAATTTATGTTCAATTACGGTTAGGTATCTATTAGGGTTAGGGTTAGGAGTTATAAATTAGTGTTAGGGTTATATTTATATTAAGGTTAGAGTTAGGAGTTATAAGTTAAGATTAGGGTTAATGTTAGAGTAAGGGTTAGGGTTGGGTATTAATTACTATTAGGGTTAGTGTTTAATAAGGGTTAAGATTCAATTAGGGTTAGGTTCAATTGATGTTTAATTAGGGTTTGGGTTCTAGGATAAATTTTTGTGTTAGGATAGGGGTTATAATTCAACTAGGATTAGGGTTAGTGTTATAATTACAATAAGAGTTAAGATTCAATTAGGGTTAGACATATGACTATGATTAAGGTTAGTGCTTAATTATGGCTCAAAAGGTCAAGGTTCTAGAATAAAGTTTAGGTTCATGGTTAGGGTTAGGGTTTAATTAGGGTTAGTTTTAGGGTTTAGATCCAATTAGGGTTATGATTAAGGTTATGTTAGGGTTAGGGCTCAATTATAGTTCATTTAAGGTTAGGATTAGGATTCAAGCTGAATTAGGGTTTGAGTTCAATTAGAGTTAGGGTTTAATTAAGGATGAGGTTTAATTAGGGTAATAATTAAGATTAGGGTTATGGTTCAATTATAGTTATAGTTCAATTATGGTAAGGGTTAAAGTTAGGGTTAAGGTTAAGTTTGTGATACAAAGAGGATTATGGTTAGGGTTTAATTAGGGTTAGGGTTATGATTCAATTAGGTTAGGATTAAAATTTAATATGAATTATAGTTAAGAGTTACAATTAGAGTTAGTTATAGGGTTAGAATTAGCATTGGGGTAAGATTTAGAGTTAGAATTAGTGTTAACTTTAGGGTTAGGGTTAGGGTTACAATTAAATTATAAGAAAATTACATCTTTTAGATGTTATATAAATAGATATATATTATTAATTTCATTTGTATTAACCTATTGATGCTCTTTTTAATGGCTCTTGAATCCATTCAATGAGTTAAACATTTTTTAAATATAAACCTAAATGCAAAGATATAATAGAGCATCCATCTATTCAACCAACTATAATATTGATTTTTAATAATATCATAAATAATACTTTTCCTTGGTTGGATTTAGTGGCCTATTGTAACTCTTAACTCTTAACTGTGACCCTAACCCTATTTCTAAAATTTACATTGATATTAACAATAACCCTACATCTAACCCTAATTCTAATCCTAACCTTAACCCTAACTCTAACAGTAATTGTAACTCTAACCTTAACCATAACCTAACTATATAGATCTATATAAAATTATAACACTAAAAATAATTCTAATCAAAGTTACAATTATGGTTAAGGTTAGGATTAGCTTACAATTGCGATTAGGGCCCAAGTTGGGTTAGCGTTCAATTGGGATTATGGTTTGATTAAGTTTAGAATTCAATTTATGATCAATTAGGATTAGCTATATAGTTTAATTAAGGTTACTATTAAGGTTATGGATAGGGTATGATTAGGGTTAGACTTAGACTAAGGGTTGAATTGGGATTACATTTGAGGTTAGAGTTAGGGTTAGTGTTCAATGAAGGTTAGGGTTAGGGTTAAGGTTTAGTGTTTAATTAGTGTTCAATTAGGATTAGAGCTATTGCTAGGGTTGTACTATAAAGCTTAGGGTTGAATTAGGGTTATATTCAATAAGGATTGCATTACAAATAGAGTTAATAAGGTTTAATTAGGGTTGGGCTTTAATTAGGGTTAGGGTTCCATTAAAGTTATTGTTCACATAATGTCAAAGTCAAGATTATGGTTCTATTAGGGTTAATTAATGTTCAAGTAGGGTAACTATTAGGGTTATGTTATAATTAGGGTTTAATTAAGATTCAATTACGGTTAGGGTTCAAAGTTATAACTCAATTACCTAGGGTTATGATAAAATTAGGGTTAGGGTTCAAGATTTTAGTTAGGGTTTAATTAGGGCTAGGTATATTTTGGGTTAGGGATAGGGTTAGGGTTAAATTAGGTTTAGGATTCAATTAGGGTTATGTTTTGGGTTACTATTCTATGATTAAGCTTGAGCTTAGGGTTACAATGGGGGTTCGAATAAGGTTATGATCAAGATTACTACAATTGGGGTGTAATTAGGGGTTAAACAATGTTCAATTATGGTTACAATTAGGGTTTAATTAAGATTGAATTAGGGTTAGGGTTCAAATAGGGTTAGGCATGAATCAAAGTCACAATTAGAATTAGAGTTCAATTAGTGTTAGAGATAGGATTAGATTTAGTGTTCAATTAGGGTTAGCATGTAATCAATGTTTAATTATGGTTAGAGTGCAATTTGGGTTAGGATTTAATTAGGGTTAGTGTATATTAGCATTCAATTAAGGTTAGGCATCCATTATAGTTAGTGTAAGGGTTCAATTAGGGTTAGGTTTTATTATAAACCTTGGGGTCCAGTTATAGTTGGGCTTCAAATAGGAGTACAATCAAAGTTACAACTCACTTAGGGTTATGGTCCAACTATGAAACCTAAAACCTATTATAATTATAATCCAAACCCTAACCCTAACCATAATTCTACCCATAACCCTAACATAATTCTCACACTAACTATGACCATAAACCCAATCTTAACACTAAACCCTAACCCTAATCATAATAATAAATCTAAACCAAACCCTAGAACCCTAATGCTAACCCTAACCATGATATAAACCCTAACCTAAATGCTAACTTAATCATAACCCT
>VDFB02367966.1:0-22583 GCA_007258455.2 Sequoia sempervirens | reverse complement strand
GATACTTATGATTTCTATGGAGGAAGTGCCTATACTCATCAAACTCTTGTTTTCCTAAACTTGTTGAAAAATGAGATTTCATCTTTGGACCACAAATTGGAAATGCAAATTTTCCCTTTGTTTGAAGACCTGTAAGATCATATATAATTGGATTAAATATTTCAATTTTTATAATTATATATAATGAATAGATTATTTTAAAAACATGCATGATATCTACTTCATCAAATTAAATATTGTTAAAGTGTAGTCAAACGCTATAACATACCACAAAAATGTGTTAGCCTTGGGGCATCATGAATTGTCCATACAAGCATTGCATGGAATTGAAATTGTCTTTGTCCTGTTGGTCTAGAGACGCCATACATAGTGACGCCATTCCATAACTTTTAATAACTCACGAGATAAGAGTAGTCTTTCCTCGATATACATTCATATCTTTCACTTGGTACTTACCTAGTTGAATGAACATAAACATTACATAATTATTATAACCATTTTACTGCAATATATATAAACTAATGTACATGACTATTGAATGAAAAAAACATAAGTCATTATGCAAAAAATAAGACAAATGAGATGCTACTACGTTAAAGAAAATTGATGTAAACAAATACCTGGAACAATCATTGACAACATTATGTGCTCCCTCTTTATTGACATCCATGGAGGAATTTTATTGTTGATAACAAAAACAGGCCACATTGAGTAAATAGATCTCAGCTCTCCAAATGGATTGACACCGTCTGCTCCCAATGAAAGCCCGAGATTACGAGGTTCTTCTTTAAAGTGTGGCCATTTTTCCTCCATTTCCCTAAATGTAGAACCATCTGCAAGCATTCAAAGAATGTCATCTCCACTTCTATTCCCAGGCATGGTAATCCATCAATTGCTTTAAGCTTTCGTGACCTAAATAATCAAGCATACCGTGGAATAATGGGAATATAACGTAAGAACCTTCGTGCACCTTTTGTTACTTGATCTATTCGATATCTACTGATATGACATTCTGGGCATTCTGTTGCAAATTCCTATTGTTTATGATATATAATATGATCATTGGGACATGCATCTATTGCTTGATACTCCATTCCGATATCTTTCATAATGACACATAAATCTCGGTATGAGCGAGGTAAAATATTTGATGGTGGTAACAAAAATTCACCAATCAATCTACAACAAAAAATAATTTGTTCATATAAAGAATATTAATGGTACATATTTCATCCTTTATTTACTAGTGATGAACTAATGACAATTAAAATAGATGAAAAAGATGACATTTATGACATACCTTAACATCCGTGAGATTGCTATGTTTGATAAAGCATTTATAACCTTAAAGTTCAATAGCAACAATACAATAGAGAGAAGAGTTGTTTCAGAGCCTTCATAAAGGGGCTCGTATGCCTTGTCAAGTACAGGTAAATCATGAACATCATCAAAGTCATCTTGATCATCATGATCAGCTCTGCCACTAAATGTGGCATGGATCAATGTATTCATACTATCATCTTCAATAGTGTTCTCTGGTGCATGATCATCTTCTTCTATAGGATCATTAACTCATCTTCAATATTCATACCCATGTTCATCTATTTGCAAAACCACATTCTTCGGGTCATGGATAATCCATATCATCTCTCCCTAGGGCACCTCCCACCTTATAATAATGATAGACACAAAACCATGATCATGATCAAGTGATTATATATATATATATAAAATGTTAAAACAATATAAACATTTACAAATTCAATCAATATAACACATATAATGAACAACTTACCAATGGACTATAATCATGCCCCCCTTCAACGTGACCATGCTGCCTACAATGTTTCTTAGCTGTTGTGATTAAAAGTCATCTCGTCTTTAAGCCCTTGCAATTATTGCAAGGACAATAACATTTCCCATCACCCTTTCTTTTCAATCTAGCCCACAATCTATCAAGTGTCTCTTCATTTTGTTCTCGACTAATATTATCTGACATGATTTTTCTTTACCAAGCTTGACTATTTAGATCTTCAAAAAATATCAAACTCACACTCCAATAATTTTTATTCATAGACAGGTAACATAGTCTAATAATTTCGATATTTTACACCAAAAAATTTGGCATGCAACCACCCCTGCAAAAGAGAAGATAGTCTGAAGTTAATGACCCCAAAAAACACTTTACAATGCTAATTCCAAACTTATTAAATTCTCATTTACTATGATTTCCAACCTAAGACCTCTAAAATCAGAATATTGAACTTGATCACAAAAATTCCTACAACAATGGAGGTAGCGAAAGCTAGTAAGAGCAAGTGACCCATTCATAAGGAGCAACAAGTCAGAATCATCATTGCTAATATCAATATGGATTTATCCTTTAGTTAAAGATGCAATGTGTCACTTCTTATGACGAGCTTATCCCTAGGGCCCTCAACATTGAGAGAGCCCTAATAAAAAACAACAGAAGCATTGGTAAGAGCATGATTAGGGTACAAACCCTAGGCCTCCGTAGAAACATAAACAATAACTATAACGGATTAGTGAGGTTGCAATACCAGAAAGATTGAGACATTGTAGGTAATAACAAAATCTTGCAATCTAAAGATTGTAGCCAATAACAAGCATACTATGTAGCTTAGTGACATTTGTAAATGCAATCTACGGTAAGAAGAATGATAGTCACTTGAGATGTGACAGTCAAAACAAGGCTAAGCAAAGCACAAGATAATAAAGCTCAAACCTTGCATAGTAAAGTGGAGATTTTAACAGTGAGTTTCCTTACCCCCTTGCTAACCTTAAGGGTTTTTCAAATGCTTTTGGTAGTGTTAGATAAGGCAAATGCAATCAGGGAATGACTGTCCAAATGAAGTAACAGTAGTAATCATAGGTCCAATGTTTCTTCTTAGCCATTAATATTGTATAATGGAGGTAGTGGATTGCATGTTGAGCAAAGTTGTTTTGAGACTCACCTCAAAGATGGAAAAATAGTGAATACCAATACCTGTGGACTGTGAAGTAGTGTCAATAAGGTTGAAGGATCTTAAGAACCACATAACATGAAACAACAGCCCTATAGTAAGTAGCAAGCCTAGGGCATATTTTGATTTTATAGAAGGATGTCATGAAAGGAATCTTCAAGTGATAGTGAGTGAGTTGCCGGAGATTGTAGTTGAGGGTGCAATAACGCCTTAAAGGGAAGTTAGCAAAGCAGTAAATGTGCAAGAAAATCGAATCGTACACAACAAACACCACAATGTTATCTTCCATAATGCCTTGAGTTTGAAGAAAAAAAAAATCTCATTGTATCTCATGATGAAAGTGGTGACCTTAATGGTCAATCATTGAAAACCATGATTTTAAAACATGCTATTGTGCTTATGGAGGCAACATTTTAAGCAAGGCAGTGAGTGGTGGTTTGGAACAATGGCAGGTATGAAGGACTCGCTTTATATGCATACTATGCAGTCTAGCTTAAGACAACGTTCTTAGAAGAGATTGAAGGTGGATTATGGAACTCAAGGGTTACCATGAAAAGGATTAAAGCAAAGACTGAGATCTATTTAAAAGCCACGGTCATGAAGATATTAAAGATGTCACATGCAAAAACCTAGTAGCTGGAGTAATGAATACAGTGCCAAAGAGGATAGTGTGCTGGGGCAGATTTAGGAGATCTCCACATTATCTAATTACAGGAAATACATCATTTATTTATTTTTTTAATTAAAAGAAATCATTCTAAACCTATATAGGATACATTGATACTTCAAAAGCCTCAAGGAATTTCAGATTATGCAAATATATGTCAAGTAACATTCATAAGGTTTAGAAAATCTTGATCACTCTCTAGAATAGCCCATTAAACATGGGTTGTGCTTGAATGCACTACATAATTGATATAACACAACCACTCTGCATATCAACCAGAGTTATAGGCTCTTTATTGCAGCAAGAGGTAATCACTCTTCGATCATGCTATAATTACATCCTATCCTATTAAACTTGGGACAACCTGAATGCACCCAATGATGATTGACACCTACATTATACAACCTGAATTAACTACATTATATGAGTGCCTCCATTTCTATCACAACATAGCCACATTAAACTTGGGTCACACATGAATGCATCTTGTATTTGTTATAGCACAACTGTGCCACATGACCAATACAGTTATGGATCACATAATTACAGTCACAAGAATTTGTTCCTCCGTTGTGATCTTATGGTGATTCCACACAACAAAATCTGGACATGAAATTCTCAAAACCCTTAACGTCTAAAAATGAAATCTAATGAGATGTTGCTTTAAAATATGATTTTCAAACCTGGAACTACAAATCTGACTTCACAACTAAATTCTGCAAAAAGACAATGACTACCCTCAACCTGGCGATATCTTCTTGAATTTTTTCTGATTTTTCCCAAGAAAATTGTCCTTAGTTCTCCACAAACTGTCTCAAGTAGAGAAAAACATTGTCGCAATAAATCAGGCGCGAACTCACTTTTCTTTATGTTGGCCACAATTTGATTTTTTTTAATTTTTCATGTTTGTCGAAAATTTGATGAAAATAATAGCGACATTTCGACGAACCCCAGGTTCGTAGAAATTTCGACGAACGTCGGGGATAAACTTTCAAAAAATTGGAAATTACACATCAAATTTTACAAGCACCCGACGAACATCGAATTTTACATATTTCGTCGGACAGTTTCGTCGTATTTTGCAGTCAAATGTATTAGTGCAATATACTTGTAGAGTAAGCTTCTCACAAGAGTATTACCACTCAGATATCAAGAGACAATATGACCGCTATTAGACTCAAAGAATACATCGCTCTGCACAATTGTAATACAACGTCCTCATAAAATAGAGTTACATTCTAGGGCAAGACAAATCAACAAAATATTTTATGTTAGATCTAAAACCTAATAACCAACGGCCTAGATTTACAATACATCATTTATTTAATATATGTCGTCCATTTTATGAGTTTCCTTGAAAATTTAACACACTTATATTTTGTTCCTCAACGCCACCCCATGCACCATTGTATACACCTATCAGTGCAACTAGGAAATATATAAATAAATATATATGCATCCTATCAACAATAAACCGTATATAATTGCAAGGTTGAGACACATTTTCCCAACACATATAAATATAGGATCACTAGGATAAATCCATTAATAAAGAGCTTATCTACATTCATAAGCCTAGTAGTATCTCTCCTACTCTCTTCACCTCAGAAGTCTCAAGGAACCAAGGGTCTCCAAGCTCTGTCAGACATGATGATGACTCACTCTTTGAGGTATAGCTTTTGCTCTCCCCTTTTATATACCCCATCAAAAATGTGGTTAAGGTTGTCCCTTGGGGTAATGAAATTCCCAAAAAACCCTGATTAAAAAAAGGTAATACTTATTTATGATCCTCAATAACACCTTAGAGTGTGAGAGGAGAACATACATAAGTGGACCTTAGGGATAAACGAGTTAAAACTCTTGTTTATTTTAATCCCAAATCAAAATTTGTGAGAGTTTATTTTAACCAATTGGATAATGGTGAGAAAAGAAAGATAACAAACACAACAAACAAAAATTAAAATAGTCTAAATCAATCTTTAACAACACATCTTGTAAAATCATGGATTAGTAGTTTTCAAATTTATCATCAGCCAATGGGATATGTTGCATTAAGATTGATCATCCAAAAAGACAAAAATAGTAAAAAAGGAAAAAGGAAAAACAAACTGCACTAATAAATTCCTTGCAATTTTATGATATTTTTAAAAAATCACTAGAAAACAAGCTCGTATGGACAAGATATGAGTGTTTAAAGTTTGCAAATTAAACACACATTTTGAGGAATTTTACCTAGTGATGGAGGTAGATTCTAAAAAATGGCCTAGTCCATGGCATAATGCTCTAGTAAGCTTTCCAATGCCTACAAAAAATTGAAAATTTGATCAATAGGTGAAAATTTATGCTCATTTGCATAAAATAGCTCCATTATAGGTTTACAAATTAGGGGGGTTTGATTTATCCCCCAATTGGTTAAGCTCTTGGTTATTGAGTGACCACGGCTAGGCAATAAGGGTTGGGTGCCAAGTTTAAGCCTCCATGTGATCTTGATGTTGTACAGTCTTGTGACTGGGGGCTAAGGATTTAGTGGGGCTCTTGGTCACTCATGTGACCAAGACCTGTTACATGGTAAAAAAAAGAAATAAAATTTAATTAAAATTTAAACAAAATTGAAATAATATATAAAAATAAAATAAAATAAATAAGGGTTTATGTTTGTGTATATACACAATTGTGAACTTACGTAATCACATAATGTTATGTATACAACCATGTATATACATGATGTTGTGTATACACACTCACATATAGACACAAGTTGTATATACAACCTATATATATATATACCAAACGAAGTATATCTCTCAAAAATGAAAACAAATATATATATTATATATAACACCTTAGTTTTTTCTTACCTCATTGGATAGATTTTTTGTGAATATATACCTAATTTTGATGTGTATACCTTTGGGGAAATACCAATTTATGTGTATATGTATGGAATTTTTGTGTATATCTATCAAAATAAAAACTCTAGCATGTGTATATACTTAAAACTAGTGTATATATTCATCAAACCCTTACATATACACCCAACAAACCAATGGCCATGTGTATATGCCTGCACAATTAGCAACACATTATATATGTCAAAGGTGAATCAAGGCGTACTTTCATATGGAATTAGGTATGAATTTTCATATGAGGGGCCCTAATAGGGCCTTAAAAAAATTCAAAATTTTCACTATAACAAAAGTATAGCAAATTATATGTCAAAATTTGCCTCTCAGCCCTCTAAATGCAATCGTGGGGTTATTTTCACAATTTGGAGATCCTAGAAAAATTTTACCTCTAAGAGCCCCTCAAGAAAGCACTCACTTGCAAGCTTAGACTCATAAAAACTCAGATGCACAAGCATTAGATATGTAAGTTCACAATGTGTTCACCAAAATGTATGCATGCAAATGAAATAGCATCAAAGCAAGACCAATTCAAACACATGTGAACCTTCTGTTGAGCTTAATGTAAAGTTTTTCTCATTTGTGATGTGGGTGTTCAATTCGCCAACATGACATTAGCATTCTTTGGATATGAAATTGATAGGACTTGGATACAAAATAAACTCTTAACTTATTTTATGATTATAGATGGGTTTTATTTATAGATTTGCATGATATTTGATGAATTAATAGGATTGAATCTAGGAGTTGAGATTTGATCCTTGATTTGGGTGGTTGATGAGGAGATGTGGCATGCATAGAAGAGTTGCACATTATTTTAATTTTTAGCTAAAATAATCATAATTCTCAACTCAATATGACTAGGGAATTAATAGATTTGGTTGATTAGTCAACTACCTAGATAGAGTTAACTAGGTGCATGAGAGAATATTTAGGGGAGTTGACTATTGCATAAAATAGCTAATTGATTGCATGGATATTGAGTGAAGTGGATTTGATTGATGAGTGGGACTGGAAGTAAACCTAAGTGAACTGACTAGACTAGGTAGTCAACTATATGAGGTGGAATTAATCATTTAATAATTAATTAATTGAATTATTGGTGCACATAAGGTGGAAATTAGTACATTAAATTAATTTATAAATGGATAATATGTGGATAAATAAATAATTACATGGATAAATGTGTGGATAATTATGGATAATTAATTTACTAAATAGATGAATTTGTTGGTTAAATTTAATTAAATAACCTAGGAATTACTTAATTAAATTATTAAGTGTTAGGAGTCCTAGGTGACAAGGTGATTATGTGTATGTACTAGGATATTGAATGAATTAGATGATGATTAGATGAAGCCATGACCTAGGAGATTAGGTAATAACATGATTAGATGGGCGATAAGAGGACCTAGGAGATGAATAAATGAAGTAGGCGATGGTTAGATTATATAGACGATTAGGTGAAGATGAACATTTTTAGGTGTCTACAAGCATATCTTGAAATTTTCCTAATTATAAAAATAGGAAGGTTTCTAGACCTCAAAATGCATATGATGAAAATACCAAAAGAATTAATAATATCAGTTTGATCTAGGAGGCCCAAGATTTCCTGATTTAAGCATACTTCTAATGATGCAACCCTATTAACCTTCAAAATTAAGGGCACATGTATTGTATCTAGTCAATAGATGTAGTTTCTAAGGTTATTTAGTGATCATCCAAAACTATTAAGGAGATAGGATTAAACTCCTTCAATGCGCCTTTTCTTTGCTTGAAGGTTTTCAATGGTGGAAGATGAAAATATTGTGTGAATGATTGTAACACATGTAATAGAAAGAGATGGCAAGGTATCGAAACTATCAAGTATGTATTTTAGTAGGCATATCAAATTGTTTTGCAAATTCTAGTCAAGGTAGACGTTAAATCAGGTTTGGAGTTTGATAGTCACCCCTACCTATCATATAAAAAAAATCATGACAGTTTAGACATTTAATTCATTTTCAATTGATGTTTTTAAGAAAAATATAGATCGTCAAGAAAATTTGTAATTGATGTTTAAAAAAAATATAAAGCATCAAAAGATACATCTATATATAATTTGATGCAATAATGTATTGAATAAAAATAGATCTTTATAAATTTATAGTAAATATATGTAAAGTCTATAAATTTTAAAATTTCATGGGGGTTTAGTCATTTAATTAAATTCCAATTGATATTTTAAGAAAAGTATAGATTGTCCATTTTTTTTATAATACATCAAATAAAGATGCATTTATATAATTTAATCATCTTAGCAAATAAATATACAAATTTTAAGTAGATGTATGATTATTAAAATTTGCAAATTTTAGAAAATTTGAGTAATGGATAAGACTTATATTTTCATGCAAAATTTTACAAAGACCTTAAAGACTAATCTTTTCTAAAAATATATATACATTAAAATTTTAAATTTAATCTCAAAAAAATAACTATTATCTAAATTCCAATCTTTTCCAACAAAAAATTAATAAAATAAATAACTTAAACCCTGAATTCTAATTTCATTAATAATCATATAAATTAAGAACATTAAATCATTTCAAAAATCCTTAAAACCAATTAAACAAGAGAACCCAATCATATTATTTATAAATTTATAATTATATTAAGAAATCATTAAGATGTTTAACATATTTATCGTCGGCAAGAATAAACCTAGGAGTCTACCTAGCATATGTGATGCAATTTCCACTATGTGTATACAAAAATAGGAAAACCTATAGGTCAATATATAGTAAATTTTTATAACTATCAAAAGGGTTTCCTAATATAAAAATAGATTAAAAAAATAATTAAATATTCATTTTTCAAATGTCAAGTGTAGGAGGGAAAATAATTCTTTGTAATTGTTAGTGTTCCTAGTGCATGCGGACATTTATTTTTTCTTTCTCATATTGTTGGATTTAAGTCTTGCATTGCTTACATTTTAGGTCATTTTTTGTAATACTTTGATCTCTACCATTTTCTCACTACAGTTTAGAATTTAGAGGAACATTTTAACTTAGAGGTATGTTCATTCAAATTCTCCACTCTAAATTTTCTTTGATATATCACCTAACATTTATTTTGGTTTTCTCACTTGTTTATTTTTCTTTCCTCTAGTTTAACAACTCAAAAATGTTCTTTGATAAGTGCATCTCCTTGTTAACCATGGGTGAACTGTGACTAATGATGGTAATATTATTCTTTGGGCACTCTCATGGTTGTTGTGTTGTGAAGAAGGGTGGTATTAATAAAAAATCTTGTGAAAATTGGACTTGATGTTTATAGGATTAGAGTTAATAATGGCATCTAATTGTTTTTTATTAGAGGTAAACAGGTTTTAAAGGGGCCCCGAAACCCTATACAAAAAAGGAAAGTTGTCTCAAAATATAACTAAATTGAATATTCAACAGCCAAAATGTAGCAAGACAACAGTCAGATAGCAGCCAAAAAGTAGGAACCAAAATACAAGACTACATATTCTTCAAAATATTTGTAGCTTACGTGTTGCTCTCAATAGTCTTATGTTGTGCATCCATGACTTCAGACATATCTTTGGCAGGAAACCCAACTTGCATCTTTGTCTTATTGTGAGTTCTAGCACCAGGCCCCAAAGCATTTACCACATTAACCAAAAGATCCTGCAAACTGGCAGCCTTATCAACTAAAGCTTCCTCCACCACCTGCCTTTCATCAGCGACATCTTTCTCACCAAGAGCTCCCTCCATCCATTTCTTGGCCTTCTCATTGAGAATAGAATGGACCTTAGCCTCATACCTCATAGCAGATTTAGTCCCTTCAACGACCTTATCAAATTTGATGGTATCTAATTGTTAGCATCCATAGAGCTCTTCTTTTTCTCACTTTGAAACCAAAATTATATTTCCTTTCACTTGTTAAGCTTTAGAGCAATGGTTCTTTTCATTTATTATTATCAACTTGAGTTGAGTTATGAACTTCCATTTTGTTTCAAGGAATTTTTATTAGCATATCTCAAAATTTTAGTGATTTGAAAAATTAATAATGTTTCTAGGTCTTCAACATGCATATGATGATAAATCATAAAATACTACCCTTGATGTAATTTCTCTTTAGTGGCATAGCTCACTAATTGTTAGTTCTTTATGGATTGATTTTTTTGGAATTTTGTTAGTAACTATATTGTAGCTATTGGAGTGATTATTTAGTGTCTTTCATTATTTTTAGTTTTTTCATATTGTTTTATTAGGGAGTGCATTGTTGTTTTGGAGGGTGGTGGTTTGTAGTTTTGCATGAGTGTAATTCTAATAGATAGAAGTTGTTCAATAGTATTTCCTATGTATCAGTATTGGTTTTTTCTTCTAAGGGAACAAATAAATTTTTATTAGAATAAATAAATAAATTTTGTTTCATCTATGGCTATGTTGTGTTTCTTTGTTGTCTATTTTCACTAATTATCAACCAAGATAGAGTTGGTATGGGTAGCTTCAAAGAAAAAAATTGTATCAGTTTTTGGTATCAAAGCATCGAAATATGTTGGGAGTAGAGAAATCATGAGAATAGTTCTAAATAACTTAGAGCACTAGAGGAGAGTTGTGGTTGTGGCCATGGATGTAGAAAGTAGAGATCAGCTATAGAGTTATCTTATTTGTTGATTTCTATTTGAATTAAAATTATTTAACTTGCAATAATAGTGGTTGTTTGTGTTAGTTAAGCTTGTGATAGCCTAGAAGGGGTTCTCATGAATTGGGGAAGGGGTAGGGGAATATAGGCCTTTGAAGAATTGTTGATGAATGGTTTAGAATATTAGAAGCCATTGAGTTTGTGTTATTGTTGTTAATTTGAACATGCACCCTTTGTTGAATGATGAATTCAATTGCTCAATGAAAACATGGGAAAGATCTTAAAGTGTGGGACCTTGCAGATGAGATCAAACCTCCAGGTGAAGGGTATGTTATATCTTTAACCTAGATGCAAAGTACTAATCCAACCCAACACTAATAATTCTACAACTAATTGTATCCTATTGATCTCTCAAGAAAAAGGGAAATAATGAATGTGTGAAATAGAAAGGGTGGTGATGCACCTAGATTAATGGTTTCTTCCTGCTCAAAAAAACATAAAAAGTTGAATAAAATTCGAGGAGAACCTACAAAAATCTCTATTATAGCAACTCCTAGAAGTATGTATGGAGACTAGAGCTTGACAAGTACTAAAAGGGAAAAAGAGTATCCATTGTCAACTCTTGCAAACACTAGTACAAAAACAACAATAAACTACTGAAAAAACTACTAAAAACTACTTATAAATGACTACAGTTGGTCACATGACCATTAGTAGTTTATTGCCAGTCATATATAACGTGACCAGATTGATGACTAAACCATTTTTAGTCATTTATTGGTTGTTTTGATTGATCAATTTGGTATTATATCTAGTTGTTGATTTAGTCATTCATTGTTGTGATCTAGTCACTTATTTAGTCACTTTTTTTCACTAATATATTTATTCATCGATTTAGTCATTGATTTTTGTAATCTAGTCACTTGTTTAGTCATTTTTTATTCACTGATATATTTCACCGGTCGCTTATTTAGTTGTTGATTCAGTCATTGATTGTTGTAATCTAGTCACTTATTTAGTCATTTGTTTATTCATTGATATATTTAGTCATTGATTGTTGTTAATTGGTCACTTATTTAGTCATTTTTATTCACTGATTTTTGTGCATTGGTAGTGTATTTAGTCATTTTTATTCATTGATTTCACTGATCATATATCTAGTCATATTTATTCACTATTCACTATTTTTTGTCAATTGGTAGTATATTTAGTCAATTTAATTATTAATTTATGTCAATTAGTAGTATATTTAGTCATTTTAATTGACTGATATTTGAGGATTTAAGCATAAAACATAGAAATACACATCAATCATCAATTACACCCAATAAGATAGCCATTGAGAAGGAAAAATTGGTGAACTTTATTAATAAAAGAAAGGTGTTCCAGTTACAACTTACAAATAGAGTAATACAATTGTTATTTTCAATCACAAGACTGAAAATCTGAGTTACAATATTGCAGAGAAATGATTGCAAGAAAGAAACTTTTCCAATAAACTTTTGCAATGATGGAAACGCATGCTTGAAGCCATTCAATGCGAGCACATGCCCCTTTCATCTCTTAAAACTTCTACAACATGGGCAATCTTCCTGGAGCAAGTTGTAACATGTAGAATCCAAGGAGAGTGTTGATCGTGTCCCATATATGAAGCTCTCTCCTTCAACGCAGTCAACAATAACCCAGCTAGAATATTTCCTCCTTTATATGCAACGTGCCATCTGATATGAGCAATAGGGTGTTGCCTTTTCTGCCATGAATGAAGTTGTGCCTCAATACAACCAACAAAATTAATATTAGTCATAATTTAGAAAGAATAAAAGTGCATTGTATATTGCAATTTTACAAAATAAAGTCAAACACAGTAGAAAGATAAATCAATTAAAAAATTGTAGCCTTGTCAACAAATGTCTTAAACAGAGTGTTCAACATAGGCCTAAAATATGCATATTGAACCCTTGATTTCAGAACCTTGTTCAAAATTTAGGAAAGTTGATACGCTCATATTATAGAATGAAGTTGGCATATTATATAATGAAGGCTATCGACACTAACCAAACTGGAAAAACATTATCAACAGAAATTTCCTGGAAACCAAGCCCAAGAATGCTATCAGACTTGGACAACAAAAATTTCAACCTTGGTTCATGTGTTGTCTCGGTAAAGACCTACACCATTAAAGAATCTATTTTTACATAAATTCCAAATTAAGTTGATGAGAAAATATCTTTGATATCCAACCAGGAAGCCTTAACATCCAAAAATTACTAACCTAATGTTTCACAAGTTTCCCAACTGTGACATCATCTTTACTTAAGAAACCGGATATTGATCCACTGCTATATTGAATCTCACAGGATTCTCCTTCACAAACAAAAAATGATTTATATTAATTTTTTACCAACTTCCTTAATATCCCTATGTAAGCAAACTAAACTAAGTACTGAGGTTAGGGGTTTGAAATAGAGTACCATATTCTTGGTATGTGATTGACTTTGATGACTTGTATCTTGAATGAAAATAGCAAGCTAGTTGCACTAAAAATCATTGTTAATCATTGTTACAAAAATAACCAAAAAATCCTCTTTAATTAAAATAATCCTTCTAGATATTTCAATTAATTTCTAAGAGAGCTAATTTCACTATCTAAACAACCATCAATCTATTTATTGTATATAATTTCCCAGAATTCAAAAATTGAATGTAATGAAACTAACCATAATTACCAAATATTTGACACCAAAATGTAGTACAAAATGAATTATTTGAAAAAAATCCTCAAAGAGATTTCATCTCATGGAATGAAATGATATGATTGTAGAATGTGCACAAAATGGATTTTGCAAGGAAGCTCTCAAAATATTTGAATTAATGAAGCACTCTGGAACATCGACATTGTAAGATTTGCTTGTGTTCTAGATGCATGCAGTCATGCAAGTTTAGTGGATGAGGGTTGCACATACTTCACACGTCGATAACCTTTATTGCATTACATATATAGTTGATCATTAGGTGTGCATGGATGACCTTTGTGCTCGTGTTGGCTATCTTGAGGACACCCTAAACATTACTGAGATACCAATTAAACCTTTGGTTCCTATGGATTATATATGAATATAGGCTGAGTATTCCAACAACACTGCTTTTTTAGTTGGATCCCAAAAGTGTTGCAACTTATGTTCTTCTCTAAAATATTTGTGCAGAAGCGGGCAGGTGTCGTGAGGTTCAAATAGTAAGGAGATTGATGAAAGATAGAGGAATTAAAAAGATACATGCATGTAGTTGGATTGAAGGGCATAAAATGGTACGTGCTTTTTTGTGTAGGAGATAGATCACATCCACGAACATGGGAGATCTATGCAAAATTGGAGAAATTGGCTTAGCAAATGAAGGCAACAGGGTATTTCCAGATTCAATACTTTTACTCAATGTTGTGGAATAGAAGAAAAAAGAATCATTTATCTGCCACCATAGTGAAAATTTAGCAATTGAATTTGGTTTTTTAAACATGGCACCTGGTACAACTATTAGAGTTGTTAAGAACCTTCGAGTATGTTCTGATTTTCACACTGCATCTAAATTCATCTCCAAGATTGTTGCAAGAGAAATTGTTCTGAGAGATGTGAACCATTTCCATCATTTTAAATAGGGACAATGTTCTTGTGGAGAATATTGGTGATGCTAAATGAAACAATCTAAAAACTAGGATAATAATGTGCACTACATTAGATATCTAGTAATAACAAAGGGACATCCATCAAAGCATAACAACAGGGATTTTTTTTCTCATATGTTGTAGTTACAAGTACCTTGCTAGACATACATGAAATGTGGAAGCAATATACACAAGGCAAGAAAACTATTTCAAAAAAATGTCTCAAAGAAATGTGATATTTTTTTTATAGTTTAACTGTGATACCGCACCATTTTAACATGATCCTTGCAGTGATGTGGTATGTTACCACTACACCGCACCATTATTGCTTGACCTTCGCGATAATACAGGATGTTACCACTATACTGCACCATTATTGCTTGACCTTTGTGATAATACAAGATGTTACCACTACACCACACCATTATTGTTCGGCCTTCACAGTAATGCGGGATGTTATTGCTACACCGCACCATGTCTTCTTAGCTCTTGCGGGGATGTGGAAGAAGTATTTGAGTTACTACCATACCACACATTTATTGCTCGACCTTCGCAGTAATGCGAGATGTTACCACTACACCGCACTGTCTTCTTGGCTCTTGTGGTATGGTGGTATTATGAAACTTGTCACGACCATCTACTACCTTGACACAATAGTCTTATGAAACTTGTCAATATTTATGGGCACCTTTTAAATTGCATTCAGATCTATAAGGAAACTATCCTATAGGGATAACAGTCCCAAGAAACATGGCAATGGTTACACCAATAAATAGTTAACTAGAAACCATGAATTTTCAATGCATAATGGAGAATATACAGAGAGTTAAGTCAGTGAGTAAACATCCTTGGAGGATTGTCATAAAAAGTATGAAAATCTAAGAGTTCGTAGTAGAAAATAATATACCCCCAAAGACCTAACAGTCATAATAGACCTAGTGATAGCTTTTAGAGGCATAAGAATAAATTCATAAGAGAATAGATGCAAGAGTGTGAAAAGACACTAAGATGGACGGGTAGTTGGTAGAGTTGAAGAATCAAACTTGTAGTGAGAAGGTAGGGAGAACAAAGTAATTTATAGTCAAAATCATCATGGCAGTTTCTCAGGTGACTATATTTGGGCAAGGAGAGAACTTAGTGACAACATTACCATCAAAACAATAAGGATACTCAAAACCCTACCAAACCCTAGGCCTTTTTCATCACCTTGTAGAGATTTCAAACATGCATGAAAATATTTCACAGAGACTAAAATCATCTCTATTTTTTATGATCACAAAAAGTAACAAAAATTTAGATTTACAAGTGATGAAAAGAAGTACATGGAAAGTAAATTATGCTAAATTTTTTTTTATTTTTTAAACTTAACCATTAACTATCCAATACAATCTAACAAAATACAAATATACAATGAAATATTATGATTAACAAAATGATAATTTGAACGGTTATCTTAAGGTAGACAAAAAAAATTGTGCAAGTGAAAAATAACACCCT
This sequence comes from Sequoia sempervirens, assembly GCA_007258455.2. Taxonomy (NCBI): domain Eukaryota; kingdom Viridiplantae; phylum Streptophyta; class Pinopsida; order Cupressales; family Cupressaceae; genus Sequoia; species Sequoia sempervirens. Next base: position 6,245 of record VDFB02367966.1, on the reverse strand, counting down.
TAGATTATTCTGAACAAATAACATTTTCATTTACATCATTTTCAAGCAACAATTTTTTAGATCCGTCCAACTTGTCATGCCTAGAATTTTCAACAAGAAAACTCACATAATTTTTGAACTATTCTTTTTTTTTTAAATCTAATTAGCATTGAAATTATCGTGATGAGATAAGAGGGTTGCAAGCGTTACTACCAACAGACTTAATATTTTGTTTGCGTCCTTGTCCATGCATGCCACTATGGCGATGAATTATCCTAACTTAATCAAATTGATTTAATTAGAGATTTGTTATAATAAATCTAACATTTGTGTGATTTAGTTAAAAGACCCAATGATCTAAAATAACAGAATATTATTGTTATTTAAGAATATGGGTACCATTAATAGTGTTATTTGATAATCTACAATTCACTTATATTCCCACTTTTCATACATCATCAATATAATATTTATCTAATGTAATCATTATTCAATACCATTCACAATAGTAATTATAATAATTATTTTAAAATTACCTCTTAACTAATTATTAAATTATCTAAGTTTACCATTTAAGTAATTGTAATGGCAACCAAGAATTAGTTAAGTTTATGTAATGCCCATAATTTTGCACGAAGAAAACACAACCATCATTTTTTATTTTTTTTTAAATACCACCCTTATTAAGTGCACAACTTAATATTAAGAACACTAGTAATATCTATATTTAATATCTATATTAAGTGCACAATTTAATATTAATATCACTATTAATTACCAATTCTATGTTTACTTCTAATTACATCAAGATCATTATTCATTTATGCTAAATTTAATGATAGTTTTACCAACTATAACATTTACTATTAGTTTTATCATTTATTAATAATCTTTCCATTTAATTTTACTATCAATTTTACCAACTAATAATTATGTACTAATCAAACATCTAAACATATTCTTTTTACTTAAGAATGGTATTATTACTACACTTGTAAAAATAAATCTTACTACTATTCACATAGTTAAATGCTTTTGCTATTTATTTTACTCCCAATTTGACTATCCCACTAATGTGATTGTATGCCCAAGTTTTTAACTAGAAAAATAGCATGATTTTATTTATTTTTAACTAAATAATTTTGGTGTAACAAGTTGTACCTTTTTTTTAAGGATCATGATAGTATTATTTTGAAAGTCAATTTAATATTATAACATTGTCTAATAATAACATAAAATTTACTCTTCAAATATATCCAATATTTTAGTAATTTTATTAACCACCAATAATAATATTTTAATTAATATAATAATTAATTAAATTTACCACTCAAATATTTATTATCATATTAGTAAATTTCTACCTTTCTATATTACTAATATTACCCTCAATATTGTTTTCAGCAAGAAAACCTAACAATTCATTTTTATTTTATTTTTTTCTTTTTAACTCAATAGAGATTAATGATTTCTGCTGCCTATAGTTTCCTAATACCATCTCAAGGCTTAAATAGAAAATACCACACACTAGTTTAATATTACTATCATTTTTATTCAATAAGTGTATTAATCTTTAGCACAGATACGCTTATCAATCTTAATATCGTTTTAACAATATTAAATGTGTATCCATATATATTTATACCATACTATAATACCCCATATATACATACAATATTTATGTATAATATTATTAAATCTCAAAGTGACTTCAATTATTACTCACTGATAAATTTATATAGATAAATTTTTTTTGTAAATGTTATGTGAGAAAGAAGGAACTACTTATCTTTGCACATATTTATTTTTACTATTTTTACACCTTCTTAACCGTCAATGTTGTTTAAATTGATGGCACTTGTCAATCTTGAAATTCGTTTGAACTTTATTAGTGTAAATCTTAATATCAATTCAATATTCAATTCACGAGAACACCATTTAGAGGTTATGCTAGTATATTCTCACTATAATGATAGTGGCACCCACCTCTACATTGTGCAGGTTACTACTTTGATTTCTTGTTGACAATAATGCTAACACCATATTGATTTTTCCCCACAATTAGTTTCCTAAAGTAAACAATGATTGTATTATTATATTTTATTTATTTATTTATTTTTCTGGGTTAAAACTAAATCAATTTCAAATGCTCGAGTATTATTTCTATTGCTGCTATCATGCTAATTTCACTTAATATGCTTATTTTTAATGCCGAATCTGACTATCAAGATTATTACAAATTTTGTTTTTATAAATATGGCTAGTAGCATTAATTATTGATTCTATTTTCGTTTAACCTAAACAATCATAAGATTATTTAATTTTGGTTCAACATTAAATGTGTGGCTGCCATCTAATCTACAAAATGACTACTGGTAATTTTAGAGCAAACAACTGGTTCATCCTTGGTCAGGCCGATGTCGTCAAGCTTCTGCATGAATTTTAATTCCCAGGTAGCATAGATAATGAGGGGAAAACTGTTGTTGGAGGGAAGTAAACAGCTATGCATTACGCTGCTATGCTTGAAGGTGAAATAAAGCTTTTGATTTATTGACTTAATGTTTTCTAAATATGCAAGCTAAGAGGAAGTAACTGTAGAAGAGGAAAAGGATGATAACCATGAACTAGATCTCCATGATTCAACTAACACAGAACATGTGACCCCTCTTTTCTAATTTCCTTTTTAGAATCTTTCTCTCGAAATAAGTTCTTAGTAGTTCTGGTGAAGTGTGTCAATCTTCATTCGCCCTTCAATAACAGTAGTTCATATAATATTTTCTATTACTCTGTTTTACTATATATGATATGGGTTTCTAACACCCTTCCCCAAGTTCTGTCCTGCACCCTACAGATAGTAAAAATTCCTGTAATTCTTTTAGAGAAGGAAAGGACATGCATATAAGGTCCACAGGGATCCATTTCCTACTTTACTTAAAATTACCTTCCCACTGTAATGAACATTAGGTAGGATACGATCGTGGTGCATATCTACCATCAACCTTTTTAATCATAAATGTTCATATATTCAAAACTGTGTATCTAGTAAACTGTGTGCACATATTGAAGAAATATGATGAGTTTTCTCTTTTATTTAATTTAAATTTATTTTCTTATTAAGGGTAATTCTCCAATAAGTGCTTAAATGTTGAGAAGGAATAATTTTCAATATTTTGATCAAACTAATTATTTTCACCTTCATTTTCACTTTATCAACTTTCTTCTTAATATTCTGAAACAAGAAACAAATGATGCATAAAAGTACTTAGAAGAACACTGGTTTTTATCTTCTTCTTCTTTTTTACTTTAATTTCTATGACTACGAATTTGAATAGAATACACATCTAACAAAATAAAATACCATAATTTTCCTTTCTAGTTGTAAGGAATATATTTAACACTATATGATTATTACATGGAACTAATGTATATTGGAAGAACATAGGAAAGATCATTATAACCCAAATACATATTTTTTCTTGTTTTCCATCCTCTTTCGTGTATAACAAATCACCAAATTTTCATATTACAAACAACTTTAAATAAATACCATGAAGGAAACACAACTGTTTAAGGCTTGCTCTCCACCCTACCGTAATGGCGTCATGGAGCCTCGTGGGCTCTAGCCATACCCCCGAGCAAGAATTTTATTAACCCCAAAATGATAAATGGAGTCTTCTCAAGATTTTACAATAGAGTTAAAAAAAAGACAGCATAACATCCAAGCTCTCCACTCACCATACTCAATGAAAACCCCTACAAAAATACTATCTTCTTACAACAATTAATCAATGAGGAATGGGGAGAAGAAGACTTATCTATTTTCATTAGATGAGAGGTTAAACTCTTCTACCCTTCTTGCCTCTCCAACCAAGCCATCTTTCTCACTCTCCTTTCTTCTATCTCAACTTCAATTCTCCATAAGGAGAAGTGGGTAACACCCTACTCATTCTCCCTCTCCAACTATATAGTGGTTTCAACTTGCAACTTTTTGGATGGGGAGGTGTGGAATGTACCTTCCTTCTTCAATGAGAGTCTTTTCTCATTAAAGAGACAACATGCACTTGGACAACCCCAAATATTTTCACCTCTCCATCCTCCCCTCAAATTTCGTCACTCTTCATTATGGGGACTTTTCAGGAGTCAAATCATGTCCTTAGGGCACTATTTTATGCCTACTTGACCCCTACCACTATGGTATAGACCCTAGGGGGTTTATTTTTGCATCTCAACCAAGGAAAATAACCAACAACCCTCTTTAAAGCCCTATTTAAGGGTCCATCCGAATTTTCAATTTCAAATAGGGGTTCCTAAACCCTAACCCCACTTAAACCCATATGACTCACCTTTCAATGCCCTCAAAAACCAAAAGTAAGTTATCCTTTTAATATCAAACCTTACACCTTAATCTACCAACATATTAACTTTGTTTCTTTATAAGCCCCAAAAGGGATCAAATTCATAACCACAAGAAGGTGTCTTTTGATTTTCTTTTCGATGGTTTTCCCTTCTTGTACTAACATCCTTTCTTTCCTGCACATTACCAATGAAACCATAAACAACAATCATATATCACATAAATCCTCTAGTTGAATATCCTAAGATTTTACTGTAAATAATTTCATTTAATATTTCCATTTATATCCCACACTTCATGAGTGTTTAACACCTTCATGGCAGAAACAACGAAACACAGGTCAAAATGAAATACAAAAATATTGTCACACAATTAAATTATTTATTGCCCACAATACCACTTAACATGTAACAAGTTAGGTTGGGTATTAATCATAGGAAAATCGGGGTCTTACACAACTATACAAAAATCAAATCAAATTTGCAACGATCTCAAAGATCTGAAGGTTTAAAAAGCTAATATTTTTAGATCTATTCTTGGGTGTATCTGCAAAATTCATCATAGAAGGATGGGTCATCACCTCATTTAGACCTGGATGTGGAACTACCTTTGTTGTTTCCATATAATGCAAAATAGGCCTAACAAATGCTAGAAGAAATAACCCTATAAACACACAAAAGGAAAAGCTAAATCAATAGTAATTTACTAATTTTCATTCAACTTCTCTGTAATCGTTTTAAATACCTAATTCTATTGTACTTTAAAGATTTATAATATGAAGTTTAGTTGTTCAAATAGCTTAAATAATTTTAAGTTATAAAATTGATAAATAGGCTTTAGCAATTAAAAAAAAATTCACTTCTAAAATTTTAAATATCTTTATTGTATCTATTTACCATTGTTAGAGAGTTGCAAACTGTGAATTTTCCTATGTCCTATAGGAATGGGAAAGGAAGAACACTGTCAAATAGTGATTGAATCATAACAAACAGTCCAAAAATAATGAAATTTACTGTCAAATAGTGACAAAGATCTATCCTCTAATTCATTTGCACATGGTGATTGAGAACACGGAGAGTAAGAAGTAAAAGAGAATTGGATCATAGCACTCCAAAATGGTCATGAGTTATGCAATGAACTTCACTGTTCTTTTGATCATAAAGGAGATCGAGATAATAACCAACATACCAATGTGCACAGAGAATGTTCATGGAGTGCAAACTTCCTTACAAAGCAATTACCATAGTAGATTTTGAGGTGAAGTGCACCTATTGTTTTATGTTGATATGGATATGTTATAACATGTAGTTGATTGTTGTAGCATAATAGATAGGCTAAATAGTTGTTCATATACCATTGTTTCATATTCTAAATTGTTATACCTTATTGTAGGAGCAAATCACAGGGGGATTCTATACATAAGACACCATTGTTTCAAATTCAAAATTGTTGGCTCTTTCACAATTGTTTGCTTCATTTATTTGATCTAAGATAGCCTGTTGTATAGAAGATTCTCTCAAAATCACAGTAAAATCCTTTATTCTAGGATGATTATTCATAATATTTCCCATCATAATAATGAACAAAAGCATCAGTCATTAACCTGAACTTTGCAAGAGTTTCATCAAATTCTATTTTTCCACTCTTTTTTCCATTCTGAATTTTATTCCCAATTTCATCCCTAAAGAACTTCCTCAGCCTATAGATCCTGTTGATAGCCATAACTTTACCAGGTGTTGAGGATAGCTTCTATTTTTTAACCAAGCAGTAATTGAAAAAAATTGGCCTTACCAAAAATTTGTCAATTGCTACTTAGGTAAAAGCTTGAAGCTATCCTCGACACCTGGCAAAGTTATGCTTAATAGAAGGATCTACATGCTAAGGAAGTTCTTCATGGATGAAATTGGGAATA
>VDFB02367965.1:0-25379 GCA_007258455.2 Sequoia sempervirens | reverse complement strand
AATTCAATAATAATCAAATATGCAATAAATAAATAAAGAAGGTGTAGCACATGTATGTATTTAGGGGTACATATATTCATATACAAATATGTGCACATTCTTATAAAATCAATCACTCATATAATCTACTTTGGTATTGTAGAATTAAGAACGCAACCATGCATATATATCTATTACAATCACTTCATGGAATTAAGATTCATTACCCTTAGCCTTCACACATGTCTTAAAATCCTTCTATTGATTTCTTCTTGACATGCTTCAAGAATGCTTATGGTAGGCATTAGTAAGATAATACTCTATAAGGACATGGAATTCTAGTCATTCATTGCAAGTAAAAATACAATAGATACTTAGTACAAAACACTCCCTATTCTATCAGGCAGTGATAGTGTTACACCCTTCATTGCTTAAATACTTGTCAAGGATAGTTCAGGTGTGCAATTGATAATTAATTTAATATTGATTTGTGCTCTTCTTTTACACAAGAACTAATTTTTAACCTTCAAGTGTCACATTGTTGATATCCAATTAATAATTTAGAATATAAATTAAAGTCAAAATGCAATTCTTAATATTTATGAACTCGTAATAAGAATTCTCTTACCTACCTTGTTAGTGCTTTTAATATCAACTACTAGGTTATTTCATTCAATAATAAGAGATACACTTAATTTGAAGATCATTCACCTGAATAAATTTGGATGAACATCATTGCTTATACATAGTTCCAGCCTCACCACAATATAAACCTTGCGGTTCCAAACCACCCTTACTTCCTATAATTGTAAAGATCTCCCAGTTCCCAACCAAACAAACATACACCGGGCTATCAAGTCAACCATTTCAATAGGAAAACTTATTGGTTTTGAAAGATAATTCAAATGATATTTAATTATTACAACCCAACATTAACATTATAACTAATAAATTCATATCTATACATAACTAATAGATACCAAAAGCAACTATTCAATACTTAAGAATGTTTCATGGATATCAAATCCGTTTACTATAATTCATCCTCTATTGATAATTATTATAAGAAAATTCAGTAATTATAGATATTTATCAATATCAATTATTGCATGTATTCATCATCAGTGTATATCACATAGTTGTATAAATTTCGGTTATTGTCACTAACTATTCAATACTAGTGGCCTTAGTGACTATACACGCATGAGGAATGTTTTTGTCTAAAGATGGAGTTCCTTCCTCTCTGCTGCATTTGCCTTTGGTGGAATCAAAATAATGCAGGTAGGGGCTTCAAGCAAGATAATTCAAATTTATACTACTATCTTAAATTCGAATAGAAGATTTCAAAAAATTATGGAAAATATGATTCCAAAAATGAATTGAGTTGTGAATGGTCACTACATTGGGGCCTTGGTAGTCACAAATATATCAGTAATGCATTCTTTGAGTAAACATTGGTCATCCCTCCAAGCCAAGATTAGATATAGGAGGAACCTATGCTATCATAGGAGGATAAACTTACCCTCTATCAAGGTTGTTGAGAAGGAAATAGTTTTGGACTATCAACATGGGACAACACTTTTGAAGAGCTTCAAATATGAAGAGTTTACTAAGAAGAATAAACTGATCCCTTCTCATAGACGACATTACAAATATGGCAGCCACTTCTTCGACCCCAAAACATGCAAATAATATCAGGGGTTATTGGAGGTGCGTAGGGAAATCATTTAAGCAGGAAATAAATGACCATCTTGGTGCAAGAAAGGTGGGTGTAAGCCTCTTTGATCCTTAGACCAGTGTACTTACAACAATTCACAAACAAGAGGGAATGTAATAATATTGCTTAATGTATCATCTCCATATAAGGATATCTTATAATAAACTACAAGGCTATGAATCGATTCAAATTCATTTCGATTAATATGCTTCTATAGAATAAAATAGGTACCCTATGTATATGCCAATGATTCAACACATAATGCTTCTCCATTGGATATTTATGCCTCGATCATTCTAGCAAACAAAACTCTAACAATAGTAGTACCAAAACGTATATATATATTCATCATGCCAGAATTATGGCATCTTCCGAAAAGCTAAGACAATAAAATAGAACTTATGACCAGCTTAACATACCGGGTAAGTAGATTATTTCCATTCGAGAGCAGATGATCAACAATTTCAAGGGTACTCGAGTTCTTTTCCTCTTCTTTTCAAATACTTTTCGCTTCATTCCATATTTCGATTCTTTTACCAAACACTGGAAGCGCCCTTTTTCCCCCAAGGCCTCTCAACCCATCTCTCTTGGAATACCATTAAGATAGAGCATATACTAAATGGTTTTGATGAAAGGGATCGAATGACACATTCATGCAAAAGAAATCTCAAAATAATAGAAGCTATGGATCCCCCTAAAGAATGGAAGGGAAGAGCTTAGAAGATATATCGATGGATAGGTTCTAGTAAGCGTGCATGCCAAATGTGGTAGTTTCGACAAGACATGCACTCTGATTGGGAATTGTCTACGCACCATACAAAATGGTCATTTGACCGCATTTATTAATTAATTAAAAATAAAGATACAATGCATTCTTTATTTTTAATTAATTAACAAATGTGGTCAAATAGCCGTTTTGTAGCCGTTTTGTAGGTTGCATAGACATTGCCTTTTGATTGATAGAAAAACCTCAAGGAGGAGTGTCCATGGTAGGAAGAATGTAAGGTGCAGTCAGAAAGTGGAAGAATGTCTAATGCCACACCTGCTTCCTCCTTATTATCTTCTTTTTTCCTTGCATGCATCAAACAGTTATGATGCCTCCTTTCCATAATGAATTCATGGTGATTAAATGGAATCTTCCCAATTTATTGGAGAACCTGTGCCCATTCCTTTGCATGCAAACGTTTCCTCAAGTGAACCATTACAACTAAATAAAACGTATTTATTATTTATCGATTTTTATTACCTTTATTCTATATATTAACTAAGCATTTCAAAATGAGCTTTTTTTTTTGAAATAAATCTTATTCATTTAGTACTTTTGCACTCTTCAAATGTATTAGTTTTTATTTAAAACTTTACATATGATTATTTAATGTAAGAAAAAGGGAGACATGACAATCTTCTAGCTCTTAGAGACAATTGAGGTTTGATGTTGAATGTGGATTGGATCTAGTGCTTCCTTTGTTATCTATTTTCTGCATCATATACATATAAATACAAATCATTTTCATTGTTTTAATCCTTGCATGTTTTGGAAAGCAATTGAGATTATTATTGAGCATCCTAAAAGTAATCAAGGTTAGTCAAAAGTAGAATTATTAGGATTATTGCGACATTTATTTCAATCAAGCATCATGTTAGCCATGCATCATGTTTCATGTTCATTTATTTTGTGAGTACTAACACTTGCAAGACTTTAAATCAAGTATCAATTTCTCTTTGAAGATGAAGAGTATATGAATTTAGTCCATCAAGGAATGCAGATCTAAGTGGTGAGTTGTAATAATTTATCAATTTATCACTTGTTATGATTTAGCCTTCGCCCAACTGAGGGTAACCTCTCTTTTTACATTATCATAGCCATTGTGGAGGTATAAATACTAAAACAAGGTTTGACTTAAGCAAGCCCCTAATGAAGCAACCCTTCCCCCTCTTTCATGTGTGTAGACTTTCAGATCTGAGGTAAATTAGAGGAATATTGAAGACTAATTTCGCATTCATGCATTTAAGCCCTACAAGTTGTCAAGTCAAGAAAAGCGGATTTTATCAACAATAGACAAAGTTCTGATAGTGACCCTGAAAAAGAACTTGCAGATCAAGATCAACAGGAGAGTGAGGTTAGATCTTGAGTAGAATCCATCTAGTCTAGGGCGCCCAACGCCCCTATCCAGCTATTTCTACCCCAAATTTATATGTCAAGTTCCTCTGTGTCTGCCCTCTTCTTTTTTGGAATTTATTTATGTCTATCTATTTTGTATTCTTCAAAAATATCAACAATTTGTTGTATTTACATAATTAACCTAGGAACATCATTGCATCATAGAACTCAATTAATTGAAAGTCGATTAATCACAACACATCATCTCCCAACCACAAGGATTAAAACCTTGATCCACTATCCTATATCTTCCATTGGGGTTTGTATCCAAGTGGATATTGAGATCATTTTTAATCCTTAAATGTCACTAATTGGAAGAAGTGTGATTTATGACCTAGATTCCTTTTTACAATCAAACAATGGGTTTATGTTGTGGTTTTGATAAAGGTAATTTGGTGAAATAATTTATTGTTGAGAGGTCATGATGTTTTGAGGCAAGTTTTATTGATGAAATTTTTGGTTAAGTGGACTTATATTTTGATTTGGAGTGATAATGTTCAGATTCAGGGTGATAGCATGTTGAGGTTGCGGTATGGGGTTGTATTTTTTGTGGATGATATTATGATTGTTGGGGATGTAAGTATGCACATTGGATGTAAGTGGTTGTGAGATGTAAGATGCTTGTGATTATGTTTATGGAATCATTATTAAAGTGGGGTGATAGTATTATTATATGTCTTGTTATATGGATTGGTTATTTGCAAGGTATTTTTTGGAACTTGAGTGTTGAGTCAAATTTGTGGGTATGATTGATTGTGGAATAAGAGTAGAAATTTGTTGGGGTGTGATATTAGGAGAGTGTGTGTAATAAATGAGAGTGTTGTTAGAAGGTTGTATGAAGGAGTTGGTTTTTTGTGGCATGGTAGGGTTGTTTATAAGTTGTATGGAGGAGTTAGTTTGTTGTGGCATGGAAGGTGGTATGGAGAATTTGGTTTGTGGTATGATGTTGTTGGAGCTTATTTCCATCAAGGTCTAGGATGAATTATTATTGGTGAAATCTTTTATAATTGTTGTTTCAAATTTAGAAGGAAATTTGGCTCCTTGTTGTGTGAGTAATAGGAAGTATTGGTTGTGATTGGTCACAAAAAGTGAGTCTACAAGTTTCTTGGCATTGGTGTCTTATTATGCTTCTACTAGTTCTTCGAGTGTTATATATGTCTCTTACTACCCCACCTATGTTAGGACTATTCTTAGGGCTTAGTGGGAGTTGTGTTTCAAAACCTCTTGATCCAAACATGTGTGAGAATTATCCTTGTGTTTCTTGGAAAGGGTCTATATTTGTGGGTATCATGTTGGGGTCTTCTTGATGTTTCATTTTTCTCTTTGTTTGGAACCTTGTTTCTATAGGAATATAAGAGATTTTAGGACCTTTTGATTTGGATAATATTTTTGGTGTTTTGAATGATGAGATGAAAAAGACCAAAAAATGTATCTTGATATTAGGTTTTAATGATCAAGATTTTTATGGATGTGTTAAATATTGAGCTAAACTTTTAAGTTCAAAACCAACAAATAAGGGGGGTGGAATAGGCCAACTTAGAAGTAGCCAAATATTCTAAGTTAATCTACCCACAGATAGGCTAATTTGATCTTGTACTTAGAGAAGGAAAACTTCCAAGAAAAATACCAAACTAGAGATAGGGTGGATATAAGATCTAGATAAACTTGGTGAATCAGATTTGGATGGAAAATTGATGATTATGGATGAGTGATAAATTTGACCTAAGTCTAAATCTAAGTGTGTTTGAAAGATATGAAGGGTTAAAATTGAATGTGGTATGTGGTCAAATCTTAGTTATGTCTCTGTGTATGCTAGTATATGTCAAGTATGTATGTATAGGTCTATTTGTAAGATTGCATGGTCTGATGATAGTAAGCAATCTAGATGACATTTTGGTTTAATTCCACTAAAAGGCAAATCAATTGTCTCACAAGGTGAGTCAATTTTTCTAGGAAGAGATTCAAATGGGGGATTCTATGTAAAATTAATAATAATTTGATTTTTTTTAAATCAAACATGTTATAGGAAGAATAAATTGCACCACATGCATAATCAATTATGCCATAAGTAGAACCAATTATGCCACAAGATGATTCAATCATGCTATAGGGTAAATCAATTGTGCTACAGTATAAGTCAATTGTGCTAAAGTAAGATAGTTGTGCTACAGGATTGATCAAATGTGTTGTTTCAAGCTAAAACTATGTTTTTCAAGGTTTACTATGAAAATAAATTATGTAGAAGGATAGACAGTAGTAATACAAAATAGTCAAGCGTGAATTTATGTAGATCAGTTACGTAATTATGTGGGATTTTTTCTAATTTGATTATTTTCTTTTAGCAATTTTTGAAAAGAAAATAATCATGTGCAATAAGACACAATAGTTGTTGATATTTACAAGGTAATAGGATAAATGGTGTCACTGGTCTGATACAAGAAAATCATACCAAACAAAATAACAACCTAGCTATTCAAATAAGTTGTGTCTTGCTAGCAGAGGCCCAATCAATAAAATATTGTAGAAGTGTGTAGATACACATGCTCCATTCTCAAATGGTGATAGATAGGTCTCAAGTGGAGAAAGGGCTCACCTTCCTCTTTCCCTTGAAGGATTTTTACACCCTCACAATATCTCACCCTAGGATGATACATGTTGGGTAACTTCATGCATGATTATGTACACTACACCCCACTAGCAATAATAATCAATGGTCTTAGGATTCTAATAACAAATTTTTTTAGTGGTGTCTATGAATAGTCAGTCCATTTGTAGTTCCCAATATTGGGGGGTCTCCCTCACTCTCTTCACCTGACAAGTCTTGGCAAGCCAAGGGTATTGTGGCTTGACTCGAATGATGTTGACCACAACTTGGGGTACAAATTTCATTCTCCCCCTTTCTATACGTTACCTAAAAACATGGTTGAGGTCACCCTTGGGATGATTAAATCCCCAAGCAAGCCTCCTACTAAAATAAAAAGAAGAAAAATATTACTGTTTTTGATCCCCAGGTTCACAGTAGGTGCAAGACAAGAACATACACAGATAATACTTCCTTGGATAAAAGAATAAAGATGTGGAATCAAAGGTATTTTTGATCCCTAGGCTCACATTAGGCACAAGGGGAGAGCATATGTACCAAAAAATCCACCATACATGATAAAAAAAATTCCCTTAATAAACCTAAATGTGAGATACTCCAAAAAATCAATCACACAAAACCTTGCATGAAATACGTCAATAGTTTTAGATTTTTTCTTCCACCAAAGGAAGCCACAGTTGCACAGATTAAATCAATAACCAAGAAAACAATACCCAAATACATAGAACAATTGCACAAAATTTTGAGTAAATTGTGTAAAAGTAAGAGTCAAATGTGCAAAATCAAACAAATTCACTCAGAAAATTGAATTATACCAATTTTTTGATCAATTACATTGAAATATGTATCAATTGTGCCAAAATTTGGTTCAGTTTTGTAGGAGTCTAGGTCAATTTTGTAGTCCTTTTGATCAATTCCATCATTTATCAAGTCAAATGCACAATTCTACCAACCAATCATGCTGGAAGCTCTATAAATTGCATTTATCTACAAGAAAATAGAAAATTTGCTAATATGCATACATGAAAACCTTGATTAGAAAGATAATTGGTTATTCCAAGGTCAGACACCTACAAATCATAGACGAGAATTGAAAGAAACACATAATAGTGAACATAGAACATCAAATAATAATTATTAAATACAACCCTAATCTTTATATAATAAAGTTAGTTATCTATTGTGTAACTAGGTTGTTTCATGAATCAATTGTGCCAAAAGCCATATCAAATGTGTTGAATCCCAAAATAGATACACCAAAAGGTTTAAATTATGATCATAGGTCACATAATCAAGTACGTTGAACTATCAATCAAATGCATCGAAATCTTTGTCAATTGTGTCAAATTCCTGATCAATTATGTTGTTTGAACTTGTAACTACTCAAAACACAAAAACCTTCAAAAACTTGTTAAATTTTAGGGACTTGAGTTTCCCACTAGGTGTGCAAAAATGTATGACCTGAAAAATTGACTTGTGGTAAATAGAAAAGAAAATAACAAATACTCAATTCACAAATCAATCTCAAAACCACACCAATAGAGAATAAGGAAATTTTATAACAAAAAATACAACTAACCTGCAAGTGAAAGACCTTACACAACAACCTTGTTAAGCTCCATTGTTTTCCAATTGCACCTTGAAGAAGGGTGCGACAATTTCTCTTAGATTTTGTACAAAAGAACTTAAGGTGATATGTGTATAGATTTCTTGATAATTTCTAGAGAAATTTGAGGACTAGTGAGATAGATGAATATTGATTTTATAGACTGTGTGATATCGATCAATGGTCGAGATCTAATGATAGAATGAGTAGATCAATGGATGAGAGTCCATGATAGGAATTGGTGAATAGTTAACTGACTGCATGATTTCAATGAACTAAGTCCATGAATCAGTTAAGAGGATTTGATTGATCAAAGAAGTGTAAGTGATTGTTAGTCAGACTAACTAGATTAAATAGAAGACTAATTTGATTGATGAGTGATGTAAAAGTGAGTGGGAGTTAACTAATGAGGTGGAAATGTATGGAAAATTATTAAGAAAATAAATAATATTATTTATTTGAGAAGAGGATAATGTTGAGATGAATTAATTAAATAATTATAAATTATTTAATCAATTTGTAAGAGGAGAATAAAATTAATAAATTAATTAAATAATAAAAACTATTTAATTAACAGAAGAAAATGGTGAAATAGATCATTTAATTAAATAATTTGAAATTATTTAATTAAAGAAGAAATGGAGGAAATATTCAAAATTTAAATTATTAAAGAATTATTTAATTATCCAAGATGAAGGGAAAATAACATTAATTTAATTAAATAATGAAACTATTTAATTAAATGTAGAAGATAGATTAATGAGACTTGATGACAGAAAATGATGATGTTTCAGAAGAATGTGTTAGTCAAATTTAGGTGTCTATGGGAGAAAATATCCCTAACAAAAGGGGGAAACCTAATAGGTAAAAGAGGTAATCTCAAAGTATTTTATGGACATGTAAATTTTTCATTTTTATCCACTTTTCCACATTTTTTCCTTGATCTCAAGCCCAACTTAAATAACTACACCTAATCTTGTTAATTCAAAAGTTCCCCCTAATTATGGTTCTAATTTATATTCCAAGCCTATATATATATATATATATATAAATATGACATTTAGAAGGTCAACTATAAATGTCTCCAATTTAATGTTTACACTTTTCTTACAACATTTATGCTCTACATAGCCTTAGTCTCTCTCCATGTTTATTTATCATCTTCAAAGCTTTCAATACAATAGCTACAACATTCTCATTTTTCCATCTTCCTTTGTTTTTTCCATTAACCAAATTTCCCCAATCTAGAGAGGGAAGAATGGTATAGAAGCTAAATCTCTAAGTACATACATGTCATTAGCATCTAAATTTGTCAATCCCCTAAGTGTGAAATTGCAATTATTTACTTTTAAATTATTAAATAAGTTCTCTTTTAAAAAGTTAAATTAGAATAGAAAGTAGAATAGACAAGCTATCTTTCATCTTTCCCAAATTTATGACATTCCATCGTCATATTATTGGTTTATCATTAGTTAGATAGGATTTACTTGTTTCATTAAATATTAAATTAGTGTAGATGAATTGTACATCTTAGTTCCTTTTAGCAATGCTTTTTTTCTAAATTAAACACCATCAATGGTCTCAACAACATAATCATTTTCAATCAAAAAATTAAAATCAAAGCAAGGAATAAATGAAACATCATTTATAAACCATAAGTATTAGTTTTATCAAATAACAATCATTTAGGTAGTTAGAAACATTCTTATCACATTTAACTAGCTAATTAATTTGCATTGTATTAAAAAAGGTATATAAATATATATTAGATGTTCATTTCTTACATTAATCTTAATCATTCATGTTGAAGAAACAAAATATAAATTAAATATCCAAGAAATTCCAAAAATAATGCATGCAATAAATAAGCTAAAAACTATCATGAAAATATATAATATACAATGATCTCCTTGTATATGTAGGAAAAGGAAGAAGTAGGAAGGTGGAAGTGAAACACTGACTACCCCTCCAAGAGGTGTGACACATTAAAACACTTAGGACAAGTGTGAGAACATGTATCATGTACCTATGAAGTGAGACAACTAAATCACTAAGTGAACTTAAGCTAGGGTGAGTAGGTCTACTAGGTCTAGGAACTAGATAAATGTAAACTAGATGTATAATATCTATTTACACACCAACACCACCCCTTAAGTGATACTTTGAGAGTAAATCACTAAAATTGATTTATAACATGGCCTAATAAGATACTCATATACAAAAATAAATCCTTTCACTAGTAGAGTAAAGGAGAAAACCCTATGGGAAAAAAAACCTCTACAAAAAAGAGATCTAAATACAAAGAAAAGAGGACTCAAGACACCTAAGGACAACTTCCTTCACCCCAAGAATACATCACAACTCAAGATAGTGAGATGATGTTAAAGGTTTAGTAAATATGTTTGAAACTTGATCCTAAGTATAAAATAACTATAAGGATAAAATACCATCATGGATAAGCTATTGAATGAAATGCACATGAGCCTCGGTGTGGTTCATCCTTTGATGATCCACTAGGTTGTATGAAATATGAATGAAACTTTTTTTATCACACCAAATAATAGTAGGGTACTCAAGTGGTAGACTAAACTTTGTCATAAGTTGTTAAATCCATAGTACCTCTCAGATAGCAAGAACAACACCTCAATAATCAAGGTTAGTGGATGATAATGTAATAGTGGTTTGTTTCTTGCAAGACCATATGACTGGACCAAAACCAAGGAAAAAAAAACCCAAAATTGGACTTCCGTGATTCAACATCACCTGCCTAATCTAAGCCAATGAAGCCTACTATCTATGAAGCTCCTAGCATGTATTGAATTCTTTAATGTGTGGTACCACAAATATACCTTAAAATGTGCATGGCTACCTTTCAATGAATCTCACCTAGGTCATGTGAAAAATAGGAGACAAGCCCAATAGTGAAGATGATATCAAGATGAGTTTGTGTCAAATACAAAAGACTACTAACTAATTTTCTATACAAATCTACATCAAAACTAGATGGTGTACATGTGGTAGTCAAAGTGACACTAGACTAAAATGGTGTAGGAGAAATCCTACAATCAACCATGTGGAATTGATGAGTAAAGTCAATGGAATACTTCTATTGGTATATAGAGATCCCCTTAGTAGATTGTGTAATTATAAGACTAAGAAATAAATGTATAAGCCCAAGATCAATCATGTCAAATTACTCCATCAAACTATTAACAAGAGAATGCATGCAAAAAAATAATCCATTTAAAACTGTCGAGAAAAAGTATGAAAATATACAACAATCTCTTTGTATATGTAGGACAAGGAGGAAGTAGGAAGGTGGAAGTGAAACACTGACTACACCTCCAAGAGTTGTGACACATGTAAAACACTTAGGACAAGTGTGAGAGCATGTGCCTCTGAGGTCAAACAACTAAACCACTAAGTGAACTAAAGATGGTGTGAATAGGTCTACTAGTTCTAGGATCTAGATAAATGTAAACTAGATTTATAATTGTTAATTACACACTAAATATTTTTTATTAGTTCAATCTCGTTCAAAAATAAACTTAGTTCACAAAGACCTTATTAACAGGACACAGAAAAATAATAAAGCAAAAAAAAACCCAATCAAGATAAAACCAAGTCAAAAATAAAACACAACTAGCACACTAGAACAAGGCATATATATCTCTTCTTTCATCCATCATTATGCTCATGTGTCTTAGGGTTAAAGAGGATTGGATATAATCCATCCTAAATGAGATCAAAATAACTCTATCAAACCTAGAATCAATTGTCAACCAAGAGAAAGACCAAGAATAAACACTCATTTTAAAATAAATATAATAAGAGAATAGTAGGAAGAAAATAATATCATTATCCAATCTCTTAAGATTTAATTGAAATAGAAAAATACTAGCTAAATTCCTTCCTCATCAATGATCAATAGGATCTCAACATAATTCATGCTAACAATACACCAAAGCTTATGATGATTACCATTATAACCCTCTTTAGATATTTTCTAGAGATTTCCCACACATTGCAACCACCACACCATAAATCAACACCATAATCCATCACCAAAAACTCCTTCATGAAGATAGAAATCAAGTCAAGACAAGAAATCTCACATGTACAAATATCATTGCCACCCATAGCACACTCCTTTCTTTCAAAAAGGGTAGTCCTTTAGACACTCCCCATTTGACTAGCTTCAACCACATGAGAAAGAGTGATATGACCATATGCAAAGCACACAAATACAATACACATTTTGACCCATTTCTAAATTAAAATGTGTTGAGTATGTGCAGGATCATCATGGAAAAAACAGGCCCTTAAGTGGCAAAAAATTTAGAAAAATCGGAGTTAGGCAACTTGACGTAAAAATTTGAATAAATTCTCTATATTATTTGAAAAATGTGTAAAAATAGAATCTGTAGCAAATTGAATATAGTTTCTAAACTACTAGGTTTATTTAAAAGAAAAAAATTGGTGAAAATTTGAAATTTCAATGTAGTAGTACTTAAATTTCAAGGAAAAAATAAGTAGATGTTTGTCTGACCACCCTAACCACAATAAAATGATAATATTTTTTATAATATTTTAGATATAAGTAGAGGACTCTTGTCCCAATGTGATGCATATTTTTTTGTAATTTTTTCCAAGTAAATAATTAATTATGAATTTTTATTACAACTTTTAAAAAATATAAAACTCGTGTTTTAACTTGGTCAAAAATTCATGAAATTCAATTTTTTTTCCTATAGTATGTGAAGCATAGAATGTGATGCATGTTTCAGATTCAAAAAATTGGATACCATTTGAAAGCTATAGATTTTTTTCAATCAGCCTATTAATCAAGACTTTAGTCATAATTCAAATAGAAAATGAATAATAATTATTTATTAAATTCAAAATAAAGCATAATTTATCTTGGTGGAAAGCTAAGAATCTCCTTAAAAAACCATTTTCGTTTCCTCAATTTTGGGTAAAAAAAAAGTTGTCAGCCACATACCCATCATATTGACACTTTTTAGCCCATCATGATCTTGCACATACCCTGTTCTCCAAATCTAGCTCACTGCTACTATGAGTAAATCATCAATAGTAGACACATGTGTAGTTCATGTTGACTAGATAGGAGGTAGACTATCATTGCCTGTAAGGTAACAATAGTTATACTGACAAAAAAATTAGTATACCACCTTCTTTATGGCAAAGGAGTGCCTTATGGATGGTGGGAATGTTTAGTTGAGGTACGCTGATGTAGTATGGGTGTTTGTTGTTGTTTTTTATTAGATAAGTAAGGTTTTGAAAGGGCCCTAAAACCTTTTACAAATCAAAAGATAGAACATTCAGATCAACAAAACAGCAAAAACTAGCAAAGAACAACAAGACAACACAAGACAATGACCAAACAGGACCACTACAGCTCCATCAAAATGGAGCAAAGCACAACACACCCTTCTTAAGGTGGTTTAAAAAATTTTTGCAAGGATTTTTGTTGAACCATTGTACAAGGGTTCATCTCCACAGATCTTTTCATTTTTTATTGCAAGGAGAAGAAAAAGGGCCATTCGTCAAACCAACCAAACTAGGAGTATCAACAGAGGGGCCATTAGAATCATCAACCTGAGGCTTTGAAAGAGAGTGGCGTGATCTTCCATAACAATAGATATCTTCTCTTTTTCCTTCCAAACAAAGTGTTGTTTCTTTTTCCTTAGGCAGGTAAAGGAGGCATGACCTACTTTACCACAACAATGGCAAATAATGGGAGAATTTTCATATTCAATCTACTACACCCACTTACCAAATCTTGAAGATAAGGTTATATGAATAGGGAGGATAAGGTTATTCTCCACTAACACATAAAACCTAGCAGACAATAATCGCTTCATCGCTTTTGTTATCTTATCCATAGAATAGAAATTCCCAAAAGAATTAGCAATAGTACCCATAAAAATATTTTCATGCCAGAACTCCAAAGGCAGCCTTGGTAAACAAACCCAAATAGGAAAGTTGAGAGTGTCCGCCATGGGGTTGAAACCAGGAGACCACCTTTGAACGAAAAGGTCATTCTGACCAAAAAACCAAGGGTCATCAAGAAGGGCCTTAGAGCAACTTTCTTCGCAAGGAAAAGAAAAGAGGAAGAAACCATTTATCATGGCAGTTACGGTCATCAAGAAGGGCCTTAGAGCAACTTTCTTCGCAAGGAAAAGAAAAGAGGAAGAAACCATTTATCATGGCAGTTACCTTGACCTGATCATAGAACTTCCAGATCCGACAAACCCACCTTCTAATAGCATCAATGTTGGGATGAAGGTCGCAGAATCTCCCAACCAAGGAGCTCTTAAACCATTCCAAAGTCTCAAAAAAGGTAGAGTCATGAACATCAAACTCAGCATGTCCATCCTCCTTATCAACAATGGGACAACTAATAGAAACCTCGCAGTGGTTAGACCTGCCACCATCCTCTAGTGCATGAGGCTCCTCCGAAGCAGCCATAGGGGAGGAAGGAAGAACAGTATGAGTAGTATTCAAACCCTCAGCCCTATAGTCCAACCCATCAATGGGGAGATCAACAACTATATGGGCCAGAGGAGAAACAACAAGGACTTCAACAGAAGAAGGAGAACCCTCCATAGCAACAACAGGGAGAAGAAATACCTTTTTGAGACTATAAAATAGAGCATTGCCACTAGTTTTCTCACCAGAGGGTGTTTGTTGTTGTTTATGAAGTGTTGACTTTCTAATAAAATTTAGTTATATTTTTCTTATAGATTGAAGGAAAGAATCCAAGTGGGCGGTCAAAGATCTTATTTATCTAGGCTATTTAAATTTCTCATATCAGGTCATTTTCATGTGGGATTTGTTGATAGCTATGAGAGTTGGAAAATTCATTCTCAACTCCCTCAAAATAATATCCACCCTATCCTCTCTTACTCTTGGACACATATGAATGAAATGTTAAACATGATCAAGAATGATAAAATATAAATGGGAATTATTTGAAAGCCTTAGTTTTTATGCTTTTGACTAACTTTGATTTGTAAGTGATTTTTGAGTTCAAGTGAATTTGTTGATATTTAATTATTGAATATGTTATTGTTGAAAAGTAAGCTTGGAGTTTTCATTACTAAAATAGAAACATTCTATGAGTTTTTTTCTTAATGTTTACAATGAATGTTTGGGATTAATCTAAGTGCAAAATTAACAATGATAAAGAATTACGTTTCATATATTTTTTGAATGAGTTTACATTATTAGAAATATTAAATCTAAATGATTGGGACTAAACTAAATGGTGAGATGAACAATATTAAAGAAAATTAATTCTCATATAATGTAATATTTTTCTATACTAAAATGTTGAATCTAATGGAAACACTAGTAATATGGTTTATTTTCTCTTCTTATTTTAGATATAATTTGAATAAAAAACATGTAATGAATGAATGTGATTAATCAATAACAAATTCAATATTTATCAGTAATGAGATGAGATGTAAAAATTATAATTTCTTTATTGTAAATATTGGTAAATATGAGTGTTTATTTTGTTTTTTTCTTGAAGTTTTGTTACAAAAGATTCAATTGATATGTTGTTCTTGTTATCATTTGAATGGTTTAAAAGAATTTACATTTTTTTTTAAATAATATTTGTAAAAAATAATTATTTTAATCTAAGAAAGTAAACTACTCTATCATAAATCTAAGTATTGATATAGAATACAGCAAGACTATGAGGAATAGAATAACTAAAATAATATAACTTACTATGATTTACTTTAACAAATAAATTAATTTAAAATAAAACAAAACAAAAAAATTACAACTAAAAAATTAAATAACTCAAAATATAAAATTGATCAATATTAAAAGAAAGTGTATCTTTGAGAACCCAAGAGTAAAGTATCTGCTCTCTTTTGAACTTTGCATAATCATTTTGATGAAACAAAAGTAGAGGGCATAAACAGAAGGGCTAAGGAAGCTTCAAATAAAAAGTGGATATTGATGTTGTTCACTTCGAAGCTTTGAAGTTGTTAGTAATAGTGATATGAGAAGCCTAAATGTTGTATGAGACTTTTAATGTAAAAAAGCTTGTAAAGATATTTGGAATCTTATAATTCTTCCAAATGAAAGCTTAGACCTATTATTTTATATATTTAAAGAAATGAAAGAGAAAATGCTTTGAAAGAGAACAACCAACCAAAAGGACCCTTGCAAAGATTTTTTTCAATCTATTAATAATACTAAATCTATATGATAGGAGCACTCAAAGACAAATAGATTAAGAGTTCTCAAGCTTAAATTAATGCAAGAACTTATACATGTAAAAATTCATGTAAACAAAAATAACAATCAAAATTGCTAACTTTACTCATAATAGAATCATCAAAGTGTTTCCAAGTTTGGTAAAGTGACAATCTTATCAATTAACAACTACAAATTTAAATTTAGAAAAATCTAAAAATATAAACACAATAAATGGCTAATAAATACAAAATATAAGAAAAGAAATGTCATATAGGTTGACTTATTACTTCCATCAAGTTTGTATTAGTTGCAAGAGAGTTTTCACATCACATGGTTTATGTATTGGGTCATTTCATCATCATTGGACTTGTCATATATGTCTAGATCTATTTTTTAGGCACTTACATGTCCAAATAGTCTTGACCTAAAACTAAATGTTGGATCTAAATCATTAAAAAATAGGAACATGAAAACTAAAGATTAGGAACTTGACCGGTTGGATCTAAATCATTAAAGAATGGGAACATGAAAACTAAAGTTTAAATCTAAATCACAAAAGATTAAGAACTTGACCTAAAACTAAAGGTTGGATCTAAATCATTAAAGAATGGGAACATGAAAACTAAAGATTAAATCTAAATTACAAAAGATTAAAGACTTGAATTCAATGCTAATATCAACTTTTCTATATACAAAATTGAACATTAAATAAATAGTAATAATTCTAAAAATGCACTCTATACCTTCTAGAGTTTAGCCTTATTAGTCGATAGGCTGCATATAGTGTGAGATTTGAGATTGAAACAAGTCTCGCACTTGCAAATCACTATTGAGTCATTGGAAAAAAAATTCAGCTGTCGTTTAATGGTAAACCAGCTGTAGTTTAACGATAAAAGCCTCCAAAATCTCAGTATTTTTTGTCAATTTGATGACAACTTTCTTTGTACTAGTGTTTGTATATATATATTATTGGTGTATACAAAAATCAAAATTTATATTTATATATAAAAACATAGAAAGCAGGACTTTGTGCTCAAACTAAAGAAATGATGCTTATAACTCCATTGAATCCGGAACATCCTACTAAACATCTTCTGATCTCCTTTTTATGGAAAATGGAGCAGACCAAAATAGACACTATTTGATCTCCCTTTTATGGAAAATGGAGCAGACCAAAATAGACACTATTTGTTGATAAAGATAGCCAGTTGCTGCTTCAATTCCCGAGTTTGACGAGAATAAGGCTGCAGCACCTGAAACCCATGTCCAACTCCCTTGCAGAGCACATACCTGATCTCCTGGTTGGCCAATCTCATCGCCTTATAGTAATCCAAATCCATATCCCTCATGATATCTCCTTCCGAGATGAACAACAGTATGGGAGGCAGAGTCAAATCCTTGAGAGCACCCAGTTTACCTCTAGGCCCCAAGGGATTGCATGCAGGGTGGTCCTTGTTGGCGCCCTCTGGCAGAGCCATTCTCCAGAACACATCCGTCCACTGCACTTCCAGTGCCGGGTCAGTGGCCTCCACCTCTGATCTCGTTCGCCCCTTACATTCTCTGCCGAAGAAAGGCTGGATCAACGCCACCCCCACAATCCCAACACCCTGCAAATCTGCCTTTGATGACCAAACGGCAAGATGGTGCCCGATATTGGCCCCAGCTGAGTCTCCTGCCAAGAAACACCGAGACAGGTCTCCGTATGACCGGAGCCACTCTTCAGAGGACGGGTGGGAAGCCCATTCTATGGCGCTCCAGCAATCCTCATAGGCCACTGGTAGTCGATGCTCTGGCGCCAGCCTGTAATTGACAGATATGATTATACACTTTGCCTCTGCACTTATACTGGACAGGAAGCTGTGATATGTTGACCATGCAGCAGACCCCATGCAGAATCCTCCTCCATGGAAGTAGAACACCACAGGCAACCCATTACTTTTCCTCGTTGAATTCTTACTGCTGCTTCCATTGATTACATCTTGAGGAATGTAGATCCGAGCCCATATTCCCAGCTTCAAATTCAGAGCCACATCCTTAGAACAGACCTTGTAGCCATGGCATCCATGAGAAGCAGAGACCTCTGTTACCAGAGCAGAAGATCTGTCCACTGAACCATCTGTGTACACTTTAAAGAATCCTGGGATTTCCTCTGCTACTCTGATGGTGTTATTGTATCGTCTGGTGGATGGATTGTGTGGCCTCGAGCTCATTTCCATGGTCGATCTTATGCTTTTCTCCTTCAATGGAGATGGAAAAGAGACAGCTTTAGTAGAGTTGTGAGACGTGGAATGAATGATAAGATTGCTGCCAAGTCCTGTGGGGTGGAGGGTGGCAGTCCAGTTCAGTAATAATGGTATTTCGAGAATATTGAATGAGTGAAGGAAAGGGCATTATAAGACTGTGACTTTGAGATGACATAAAGAATTCGATGCACCCGTGATGGTGCTCAAGCTCTTCACATTACAAATGTGCAATCACCACTAATGTCATATCATGCTTTTCCAATTTGAGATTGGTTGTCTAATGTACTTTATCTATAGCATGAAGGGATAAAATTATTCTCTTCAATTAAGGTTTAAATTTGATGGTTGTATGATTGTATGATGGTATTTTTTTTTGTTGTGATAAGGGTATTCCTGCGACCTAGTTCGGCGTCCAATCAGTCTTACCTTGTTCTTACATTTTGTCAAGTTGGGGTCCGGAAGGGACGAGCTGATGCAAGTCTAGTCTCCTCCAGGTGGACTAGTAAAATTTAATTGTATTTAAATTTTTCATATATAATAGATTGACTTGAGTCTTAGGTTTGCTTGAGTCTTGGGTTTGCTCCCCAAGGTCTTGGGTTCGACTTTGAGGCCCGGATTCGCCTGATGCGAGTGGCTTGCGAGCGGCTGCTCTCATCCCTAGAGGACTAGTCTCACCTCAGCTCGCCCCTTCCGAACCCCAACTTGGCATAAATGTAAGACCAAGGCAAGGACTAGTTGGGTGCTGGGCTGGGTCGCGGGGATACCTCTGGGTCATTAAAAAAAAAAAAAGATTGAAAATTATTTCAAGATTATATGTGTGTGAAGAATAATGTTGAATATATAATTATTATAAAATTTTAATATGATAGTAAGGGTTGATCATCAAATTGATCTCACTCTCAATTTAAATTATTTCAAAAATGAAAAGACATTGTGTTGACATCAAGAAGATTATTGATTGGACTTTCTTATGTGCTTTGTGACTAAGCAAAATAAGGGATTTCATATTTGAAAATTGTCAAGAGTTAAATTTCACATTTTAATAATGATCAACCATATTATTTGATCAATTATCTAAATTTAATTGATTAGTTTTAAGATTATTTTTATTGACTCGTAATTATGAGTAGTGATTCAAAAGATGTCATCTTTGATTTTTATGAGCATCCCACTTAACCTTCAATAATCTAGATGATGCCTAAAATAAGGAGCACTAAAAATTTGGAGAGGTCGCCAATCTCATAACTCAAGCCACGTGATTATCTTAATGTATTATTTCCTTCCTAGTGTAGATAAAATAAAGATTTTAATTTATTGTGAATTTTTTTATCTTTATGGGTTCTTTAATCTAGAACTTAAGCATGATCTATAAGCATAGTAAATCATAAGTATACATTATAAATTCTAAGCTAAAGAAATAGAAAAGATTGCTCATTAGAACTAAAACAAAAAGAAGAGGGTTTTTGAAAGGTTGGTTGTTTCAATGATCGATTATGCTCTATTGTGGTTCTAGTTTGGGTTGTGCTAAGTCAAAAATTGGTATCAACAAGAAGTACATTTTTTTTGCTTCTATATTCACTAGCTTTGTGTTAGGAGAACACTATGACACACATTTGTATATTTGTTAGAACATGTGTGTCTATATGATCACGATAGTATCCTCTACAACTTCTATCACTTGTAATAAAAATTTAATAACTAACCTAGGTAGTATTGCAAGAACATTTTGGAGCTTGTCCTGAGGTGGTCAAATGGAAAAACTCCATCACTAAGGATTGAGCCAAACAAAGAACTTGAAATATTGGATAGTGATTTCCTTCAAACATGTGTAAAGACATTTGGTAATGGCATGAGTTTGTTTTGGTGTATTAATGGATTATAATGTGTTTCAAATTGTGTGCTTATTACTTCTTGTGGTGTGTTTTTCTCTTGTGATTTGTTAGGAATAAAAAATTTACATAGAACTTATGTAATTGAAGAAAAGGATGAAAATAAAGACACTTTCTCAAATAAAAAATGTACATTAGGTACCCTTTACTTCAGTATTCATTATCTAAATTTTTAGTATTCATTATATGTTTTACATTAGACAATTGGTCAATTTTAGTAACATCACTAAACTAGTGACCTATGAGGCACAATCCATGTGGGATAAATTTGCACACTAAATATAGGAATAAATCATCATTACAACATCAGTGACCAAAAGAGGGATCAATCTACACAAAGCATCATTATTATTATAATATCCTCCTTAACATGAAATTAGAGGATTTATAATACATTTAGTGTAATACATATAGTACATGGATATGTGCATGGAAATGGGGGACCAAAAAGGGATTAAGTGGTCACTCATTTTTGAAATCGGTAAAAATTAATTTTGCAGTAGAAATTGAAGATAGTTATGCTCAAAACTTGAAGATGTGACAAGAAGAAGAGTCGTAGTGCTCTTAATTCACTTTCTAAACTACTATTTTTTAAAATGGTAGAGATTAAGGGTTTCAAATAAGGGAATCGCACAAAGTTCTCATGTTTTATTCACAAAATATAACATTCCACAAAAGTGGTTTAAGTTGAAAAAAATGACCTCAATGCAAAAAAAATTGGTTTTTGGGGTTCAAACGAACTTATTGGTTCGAGCGAACCAAAAGAGGGCTTGCTAGAACCTAGGTTCGAGCGAACCCATTAAATGCAAGAGCCCATCGTTCCCGTAAAAAACACAAAGAAAAACTTTTTTTGAAAGGGGGTTCGCTCGAACCCCCCCTGGTTCGCCCGAGCCACCCTTTACCCACCTTCTCACTCTTTGGCACCTAAAAAGTCCAAAAAATTTCCCTTCAAAGCTCGGGTTGACAATGAAAATGGAGGAGACTTCACATACCCAACAGGATGATGGTAGTTCTCGGAACGAGCTATCCAACGACTATAATTTTAATATGCTTTGGTTTTATTATGTATTTATTTTTTTAGTTTTATTAAACATAGGTTTTTCACCGAAAATCAAGCTCTTTGTTCTACACATGTGGAAAAATAGCAGATTATCAAAAAAAAATTGAAAAATACGAGTGCACCAGATATTGAAGTCCTTGATCCAACAAAAAGAAATTGAATTTCAATACATAATAAAAACTTACGCATTATATGGTCCGCCTATGTCTGAATTGTAATTGGTTTGAATTTGAGACTTGATTAAGGAAAAAAATTTAATAAGACACTATGAAACCAATTGGAAGCACTAGATATCGTAGTTACAAATCTAAATTCGAAAAAATTAGAATTTTATCCTTCATGGAAAAAAAGTTATGTGTTATATGGTGAGCATCACTCCTTAAAAATGTTCTTTATTGAAAAAAACTAGTTTTCGAAGGAGATAGAAAAAGAAATGCAATCTGATTCCAAAAAAATTGAAAAAAATATATTTAGAATCTACAGACGAAATGTCACAAATCACTAGTTTGTATCATCTTCAAATTCCTCATAGTTTAGCTGCTATAGGTGCCTGAAAGTGAAGATTTAGTTAGAAAAAATTATTTTAGTGTCTAGTTTGGCCAAAAATTATAAACCAATATGTAGTGTATAATGTGCTCCCCCTAAAATGTTAATTTTTTTTAGTACTTCAAAAATCACTTCAAGGAAAAATT
Organism: Sequoia sempervirens; assembly: GCA_007258455.2. Classification (NCBI taxonomy): domain Eukaryota; kingdom Viridiplantae; phylum Streptophyta; class Pinopsida; order Cupressales; family Cupressaceae; genus Sequoia; species Sequoia sempervirens. The sequence continues at coordinate 3,186 of VDFB02367965.1, read as the reverse complement.
AGCTCATACCATGTAGTTTATGCCTAATTTCTCTATTAATTTATTAATGAATATGGTTTTTTACTAATTTTCTAAGTGGACACATCCTAAAAAAAATTGAGTGTACTTCCCCCTTTTTTTTGGAAACTAATCAAAATTTAAATTTATTTTTGAATTTGTATAGAATATGGTTTAAAATGTAAAAATGTAATTTGTTTCAAATTTGGATGAACAAGTAAAAAATGACACCAAAAATATTATACATAGGTTTTTAGAAAAAAAAAGGAAGAGACAATAACAAAAGAAATTAAAGATCAAAACCTTAACATATTTGAAATGAAAAAATTGCATGGTTAGAAAGGTAAGAGAGAGTTTGACATTATTGTGGTTTTTTTAAGATCAACATTGAAAGATGTGCAAAGCTGATGGAAAGCATGCTCAACATTTAGGTGTTTTTCAATATTTTATAGAAAATATGTGTTTAGGTGTTGACATGCAAGTACAACCCATTGGGTTGGATGCCTAATACAAATCCAACCCTAATATTGGAAGCTTCAAAGTAAGTTATAATTCAAGTGTGTTATAATGCGATCACATTATAGTATGTGCTCATGTTATAACACCCTTGCAATGTGAGAAAAATAAAAAATAGTGAAAATACATGATTTTAGACTATTTATTTATTTTCTAAAACACATTCATTCTTTGGAAAAGATAATAGTATTCCAATATGATATCTAACAAGGTAATTTATTTTAAAATTTATCCCTGTGGGTGTTACCCTCGCTACAGGGGGCTCCAAAATATGTCCCACCCCCTAAATCCCCTAGCAACAAGTGAAATAAATATAGGAAGATAATAAATCTCCACTACAAACATCTCCCTCATTCTATCTCTATTTCTCCCTCTTCATCTTCCTATCTCCTTCCATCTCTCCCTCTCTCCTTCTCTATATAGTTATTTCTCCATATCTCTCTATCCCTCTCTCATCTCTCTCTCTTTATCTCTCTCTTTATCTCTCCCTCTCTCTCTCCCTCTCCATATCTATCTCTATCTCCATATTTATCTCTATCTCTATCTCTATATTTGTCTTCCTCTCTCCCTCTCTATCTCTACATACCCCTCCCTCTCTCTATCCATCCCTCTCTCTCCCTCTCCATCTCTTCCTAGATCTCTATATCTATATCTCTATTTTCATCTCACGCTCTAGATCCCCTATCTCTATATCTCCATATTTTTCCTTCAATCTCTCCATATCTTTATCTCCTTATCTCTTCATCTCTATCTACCCCTATATCTCTCTCTCTAAATCTCTCCATATATTATTTTCTATCTTTATCTATATCTTTATATTTATATCTCTCCATCTCTCCCTCTTTATATCTTTGTTTCTCCCTCTCCCTATCTCCTATCTCTCCCTCTCTCCCTCTATATATTTATATCTCGATCTCTATATCCCTATCTCTCTCCCTTTCTGTCATGTCCCTCAAATGGTGATACTAAAATATAGAAATAACTAAACAATGGAGTTCAAATAAATAGAAGAATATATATATATATTAGCAACTTCATTATAATTGTCAAGATAATACTATAATTATGAATATAAATATATGTAATTACCATTCAAACCTTATTGTCACAAATAGTATTATAATTATGAGATAAATATCCTAAATAAAACAAGAGATATAATTTTGGTAATTACTATGGGATTCAATAAACTAATATGAATTAAATAAACAAATGAAATAAATATCAAACAGAATAATTGATATTATCTTATCATACCTATGTTTATAAATAAATAAATAGTCACAAAGTAATTGATAAGCATCAAAGTTAAATAAAATGAATATAATCCATACCATCATCATAATTAATGAAAGGGAAAATAAATATTAAAATATGAATGTGAGAGACTGCAATTTAATATTATAATTATAATTCTAGAGAACATTACAGTCATAAAATCATTATTATAACATCACAAGACTGAACTAATTAGTATTATTATAATAATTAAACATTCAGAAAAAATAAATACTAATAATATCATATCTGAGATATAGAAATATTTATTTCTAATATAAATCTTAGAACCAAATTAAGCAAGACATGATTATTCTTAAAACAACGATTTCTACAAGATACGATTGTTTCAAAAGACACCACTATTTCAAACAGGTGCAACTCTCACTTGATTGAGGATATTTAAGGATATCCCTGGGCTATAAGAAGGGGAGTATGGGAGTTACAAGGAGGGAATAATAAAAAGCATTGGGAGGAATAGATAATTAATTAGTCCAATCTAAAAATATTAAAGATGGGGAATAAAGATAAGAATATACTCTGAAAATAAACATCAATCGTGGCTAGGGGGAATAAGAAAGAAAAAGGTTATCCTGACAGCAAATTGAGTGCAGGGCAGCAAACTCAGGTAAGTACTTCATGGATAAAATAATTAAGTTGGTAATTACTTATATAATTGAAAGGTAAGAATAGCAGCTGATTAAATATATTATTGATTTAGATTTCAGTTGGTACTTATAAATATATTTAAATATGTCATGATTTATGAATATATCTAAGTATATTTTGACGGATACATATAATGAGAAATTGAATGACACATTGATAAGTGATAAATACAAATTTAGATATATATATTGTGGTGATTGAAAAATACAATGTATATATATAAATGGAGTGTCCAATAATGATGCTTGCAACAATTTTGTATATCATAAACTTCTATGACTTTACCTTGAAGAATAGACGTTGGACCAAAGCTCCCTTTCACTAACACTCAATAGGGAGAGGATGGTTGTGGAGGGAAAGGTTGGTAATTCGATCCCATGATGGATGTCCCAAGATAGTAATAAGCCTTGAGGGAATCCACTGGAGATTGGTCACGCGCCCTTGACACTGTAAGGTGCCCCTCCTCCAATGAGGCTAGGAAAGAGGAGCCAAGGCAAAGATCTATTCCAATCAAGAGTAAGAAGTCACATCTGATCATGTTAGTTTATGGCTTTAGATGATAATTCATTTGATTGTCTTACTCTTATGATGTGCAATCTGAAATGATGAACAAGGAATTATGTGCTTAATTGATAATACATGTTGTAAGTAGGTCTTCAAGGTAATTTGCATTAATAAAAGGGGGTGTTGGTAAAATAAATTATATGTCCTAACTTGTGCATTTTA
>VDFB02367964.1:0-63524 GCA_007258455.2 Sequoia sempervirens | reverse complement strand
AAGATATCAAAGTATGGAACCAATAGATGTTGATAGATATGAATATGCAAAGTGCTCACAAGTCTATAATATAGACAATTTACTAAAAGAAAATGGACATGTAGACTAGGTACATTTAAGTACAATGTCATAAACTTCTTGTTTGATTCGTTACAAACACTATTAAACAATCAATATACATCGATTGAGCTATGGAGAGGAGCAGTAGATTACTTTTTGACTTGTTTAGCAAAAAATGATAAAGATGCAATTAGATCATATGACCTTGCACTAGACCCCGAAAGTCTCTATAGATTGCACAAAGTGCATGACTGAAACACATATCTATGTAGGATGTGCCTCCCCGCAAGGCCACAAGCCACAAATGATGAAAGCAACCCATGGGGAGAAGTATTCAGTATTTAGTGGCTATCCAAGTGGCTGAATATACAGATATTTGTTTGGTCAACAACATTAGGGATAAATTACTTACACTTTAACAATGTGCCCAGTTTACCAGAATATTCGATTATGTTCCATGATACAACCCCCCAAAGTGGGTATTTTGAACCACTGCTAAGAATTCAGTCACAAAATCGAAATGTGCAACAACCACTTAGGTTAAATCAACTTTAAAAACTAAGTAGAAACAATATACAATATGAAACTACAAATGCTAAAAAAAAGAAAATGTTAGAGTGGCAAGGGCAATTCTATTTGTACAATCAAACATGAAAATCTCAATCACAATTCTATTGTAATATTGCAACACCTTAAGCGCTTTATTATAATTAAAAATAAAGAAAACCAGCCTATGCCTGTTAGATCAAATAAGGGTAAAAAAATTTCAGCGGTAGAGCTTTATGAAACAACAATTCAAGATACACAAAAATATACATACACAATCTGCTAGATGTTATGTTTTAGCAAAGATACTAGAAAATTCAAAGACAAGCAAAAGGAAATATATTATGAACTAGTACAATCAAGATCCACAGATTGCATATGCCATATATGCTATTCTACACTAAAACAACTCATTATACCAAAGTACGCTATGCCATAGAAAATTTGAACTAATAAACCATTGCCATATGTCCAACTTTTGTCCCAACTAGAGGAATGACTTGTATCACTTAGAATTGCATTTGCAAAAATCTAGGAACTAGGGTACAAAAGATCCCAAATAGGTCTAATAGGATCTATCATTAAAGTCCCTGTTGACATTAGCATTATACAAAGGGCATTACCACAATCAACCAATAACACGTAGATGATTGTTGTATCACTCAAAAGAAGATTGTAATACAAAAATGCATTTCAAATGGGCATGGCGCGACTCAACCTTATCATGGAAGCTTTGGCCCAATTGTCAAAAACAACACTATACAAAATGCAAAATGTCCAAATAAACAAAGATTGGGAACATTTTCTACATACCAATTACAATGAACTTGAAGAAACTACTAGGCCTATCACAATTGAAACTAAGGCAGATAGTGACATGGAACATGAGAATCCATCTGAAACTTTTGTCCATGGATTCATAGAATCTAGAAGTATACATAGCATGCAAGGAAAAATCACCGAAGTTGCACCTGCAAAACAAAATTATCTTGTTGAAATCTTTAAAGACAAATATGCTGAGGAAATGAATTTCGCAACATTATTCTCTGGCAAGCCATGTGATGATGACATACTAAAAAACTTTACATATCAAAAAATTGCACAATGGGAAGTTTTACAATCAAATAGAAAATTTGCATATCACATGACATATATTTTTCAAAACTATCAAGATACTAATACTACAAGTCTTGTCTACAATGTCCATAAGAATACGAAAGGGCCAACTAAAATGACATAAGCTAGTTGCAAAGGATGTGAATAAAAAAAAAAACCTTGAAAGAATTCTAAAATCAGATATTAGATATGTTGACTTCAAAAGCATAAGAATATCTCTAGATTATACACAACTTAAGAAAAATGTCTTCGCAATGATATGCCAACTAGGACCAACAACATTCTTCTTGACTTTTAGTAGCGCATAACAAAATTAGGATCCTTTAATAAAAACGCTACAAGAATTACACAAACAACATCAATTAGATAAAAAACAACAAGAACCAATTACTCAAATGAACATTGACAAATTTGAACTAATCAAGAAGGATCCTATTACTTGTGTACGATACTATAGACATAGAATAAATGCAATGAAAAAGTTGATGCTTACAAATGACTCCATGTTTGGAAATGTTACTGATTACTTTTCAGTAACTGAGTTTCAAAATTGAGGAAATGAACATGATCATATGCTAATATGGGTAAATGCACCAATCTATACAGAAAACAATAACACAAACATCATAGCTTTTGTCGACAAGTACATTACTTGTAGCACTGATCGTTTGCAGGCTGACTTGGATAGTTTACAAAGGAATCACCACACAAAGAGATGCAAAAGACCAAGGAAAACAGTTTGCAAATACAATTTCCCTTTACCACCAATGCGAAAGACACAAATACTTTCACCTATTCTAGAAAAGACTGAAACAATAACTTCAAATGTTGTCAACATGTACTCGACACTGGAAAAAGCAAACTACGACAATAAATACAACTTAGACATGTTTTTAAATGACATAAACATGTTTGAAAATGATTATATAATAGCTTTGAGCTCTACAATAAATAGGCCAACGCTTTTTTTACAAAGAAAGCCATAAGAAATATGGAACAATAGTTTCGCAAGGACAATGCCACACTTTTGGAAGGCCAATACGGATGCCCAATTTGTGCTCAATGCATATGCTACAACAATGTACTACAACTCTTACATTGCAAAAGTAGACAAATCAATGACATATGCATTCAAAAGAATATGTAAGGACCACCAGCAAATAAATATTGATGCAATAAAAATGATTGGTAAACTTGGAAATGCATTGTTGAACTTGCAACAAATGTCAACACAACAAGCTGTACACATTGTTTTATCACTTCCACTAAACTTCAACTCAAGAAAATGCATTTTCATAGACATGTGGTCCTATAGCAACTGTACATTCATTCTAAAATCTATCAAACAGTTAAACAATGAACTAGATGATTCAAAAAATATTCTCTCAAGATCTATAGTGGACTATTATTTAATACATCCTCAAACATTGATAGACATATGCCTTTCACAATTTGTTTCAAGTTACAATAAAAACGAAACTACAGTTAATCCAAGAACTAAACCAAGAGTAATACACTTTATTAACTTCAACAAGCACTTGGACCTGCAAAATCATTATAGAGAGCAATTGATGCTCTATGTACCATTTACAATAAACAAAAGTACATTGAAACACAACTTTGACACATGGAAACATGCATACATGCATTATGAGAAGACCATTATAAAAAACCATGCAAAGTTCACCCAAAACACAAGTGTTGCATGGGGTGACATAGAAAAATAACTTAAAGATGTTGAGTCCCTTGGCGATAACAAAAACAATAAGTCATTCACACCAAGGAAAACTAGCTAAACAGAACAATATGACATCCAAGCAGACCTTCCAAACATAGAGTGCATAAAACCAAATACAATGTCACACAATGCATTTGAAATTGCTAAACACCCATAGATAATTGACAATAATGAATACTACAAACTAAGACAAATGTTGAACAAAGAACAACAAGCAATTCTTAAAGATGTCATAATGAAAAAGATGAATAACATTGACAAACCTTTGCATTTGTTCTTGACTGGAGAAGCTGAAACTGGAAAGACTTTTACAACAAAAGCTATATACCAAGCTTCAATTTGCATTTACAACAAATCAATCGATAGCAATCCAGACAAACCAAAAGGCTTATTGACTGCATATACAGGTAAAGAAACTTACAACTTGGGTGGAGTCACATTACATTCAACATTTCACATACCATTTCATACACCAGATTTTCCACCCTTAGCATCTGAGGCATTGGACAATATCTCCAAGCACTACGATCAATTGTGTGTGCTCCTTATAGAGGAGATCTCACTAGTAGGCTCAACATTTCTACATTACATTGATAGATGAATACGAAACATAATGCAAATGCCTAGAGTGTACTTTGGAAACCTTGATACAATTTTATGCGGTGATCTTTACCAGGTGCAACCTGTACTTGACTCCATTGTATTTGAGAATAGGCCCACTATGATTGAATTAATGCCTTATCATTTTTGGAGAGACAATGTAAAATGCTACTCATTGGTCACAACTATGAGACAAAAGGATGAAAAGTTTATTGCAATTCTTAACAAAATACGAAAAAGCTCACAAACAAATGATGACATAGACCATCTTAACCAACTTTGCTTTCACCCTACACCTTTAGACCCAACACTTCCATACTTGTTCTATAGAAAAGCTGATGTAGAGGTGCATAACCATAAAATGCTATTGTTTATTTCTAGTGAAATGATAGTGCTAAATGCAATAGATGAGTATGAGGAAAACCATAATGCAATATGGCTCTATAGACACACAACTACTCTTCCACCTCAAATATACTTATTCTTGTTGAAATCTATGTCGGGAACTATAATACACAAGATGGCCTGGTCAACGGGATCGATGGAGTATTTAAAGCATATATAATAGATAATGACATTGATATTGTTTGGCTTAATTTTTCTGATCCAATAATTGGGCAGTAGCAACACGCAAAACTAGCACAATATTACACTAATCTCATTGACAAGGAATGGTTTCCTATATTGCTCATTACTAGAGCTATTCAAAAGATTTCAATGAACAAGAAAATTACAATTAGAAAGCAATTCCCAATACAACTAGCATGTGCAAGAACCATTCACCGATCACAAGGACTAACAATGCAAGCTCTGGATTTTGACCCAATAGGCATAAGACAACATGGCTTAACTTACATAGCACTATCATGAACAAGGACAATAGACTCATTGTTTTTGCTAAAACCTTTAACCATCAAAAACTTCAAAGTTAAGCGCAAGGTACATGAATAGATGCATCGTCTGCAGTCAAGTGCACAATGGCAGCTCAATATCCAAGCTACATGTACACATGATACACCACAATTGCTTCTATGCACATTGAACACTCATTCATTACATCCACATGTACCTGATATTGTCAGTGACTACGACACAATGCAATCTAACATTTTGTGTTTACAAGAAGTACATGTGCAAGCTTCTCAGCCTAGTATATTATTGCAATATTTTAATATCTTTGGTATGAACATAATACATGGCATAACAACATTTACCAAAAGAAAATTGTTCGTATAAAAAACAAAACAACATAGCTATATGAATATTGAGGCTATTACAATCACAATACTACAGAGCATTAATGAACTTAATATCTGTAATATTTATGCAAGGCTCAATACTTCTATTCAAGAAATAATCACAATTCTACAATCTATAGTTGCATACACAGGTACAAAAAAATATTGTACATTGTGGGCAACATTAATGTCAACATGTGTTCACAAAACATAAGCAAAACAACACTTGAAAATTTCATGCAAACCAACAGAATTATTTTTTTGTTAAACAAATCACATAGTCTATAGAAGCCACTGATTGACCACCTTTGGTCAAATTCAATGACAACTATATGCAATATTTACAAATCATAGGCATATTTGATCACTTTCCCACTTTCCTAAAATTCCACTACACTAGTTAAATTAGTTCAACATGATAGCATACATTATAAGCATTTATTGCTAAAAAAATTTCCAATAAATTTTGCAATACTAAATCACTAGCTTGCAGGAAAATCATGGAACAAACAAAAAGACCACAACAAGAAGAACAAGAAATGGAGGAAGACACAAGCAAATGGTAAATAGCCTATCCTATTTGCCTATGACATGCATTTTTGCATTGTCTGAATATAACATTTACATTTCTCTTGTTGTTTGTATAACAAAAATCAAGAAGACTATATCCATTGAAGAGTTGAATGCAAAAAAGGCTGGTGGCAAATTCCAAGGTGACATCCTTGTTGTCTATAAAGCAACACTGGACAAATTCAATATAACACGCGAAGTTCTGTGTGTAGATCTCACATACCTTAAAGCAGAAATGACGATTACACTAAATATTAGTGGATACCTTGTACAAGAATACGAGTAGAAAATAGTTCCAGGAATGGGAGTTTCAATATCAAGCTTTCAAATTGCTCCTAGGATAGATTATGATAGAGGGGACTGTGATTGTATACTAATATTGACAAACCTAAGCACAGTTGAAAGTCTGCCTTGCTTTTCAATAGACTACCACTTCATTCTGGATACTACTATTAGCCAACTCTTAGCAGCAACAAATCAGTATCCAATTGGAACAATAGGTGCTCTGGTTGTTGGATCTAAAAATGTCAGAAGCCAATATGTAATAGATATCAAAGATGGCATACCAGAATTAGATAGAGCATACGTAAAAAACTCCAACCATCATATGCCACTAATCCATTCTAACATTTTTTTATGCCATTGTTTGCTTTAATAAAATTTCTTTGTAAGAGACAATAACTTTGTCATTATCATGCAGCTGCAGCTACATTCAACTCATGAAAAACAATATTTGCGAATAGAGGAAATGCTACATAAGAACAAAACCCCAACCTTTCTTTTCAAAAATATCTTAAAAAGTGTTAATAAAAAAAAAATGTTTCACATGGGTCGATCATCATTTATTTGCAAATTGAATAACAAAAGAACATTGGACAAGTTACCTGCTTTGCTACAATCAACATTTAAAGTCACTCTTGAAAATTCTTTATGCAATTTCATTTAAAATTTAAGAAACTGCTGCTACTAACTATCTATGTTCAAATGTTTTAGGTTTCAAGGACATTAAAAGCAACAAACACACTATCATCCATTTGAAGCTTTCTACCTAAGTTGCAAATATAAATTCAATACTTATGTTGCACTCCAATAGGAAACTGTTGATTGCAGCCATTGTGACAAGGAGATGAGCTATGTATACATACTTCACCCTAAGGCAATCATCACAACAAACGACAAACAAATAGTCCATTGCTCAATCCAAAGCAATGTGCTGCGACAACTCTTGCCTGTCCTTCAGAACATTAAATATGAAAACTACATCAACCTGGACAAGTCAACAATGATATTTGCACTACAAGACTTTGTCACCAAAGGGCATTTCACCCTCAATCAAAACAATGTTATTATAGAGGCCATATGCCTAACTAAGTAAAGAGTATATGCCACAACAAGGTATAAAGCAATACTGATTTAGATAGTCTTGTTGCTTTTCAAACCCCTCAAATTGTTTACAATTATATTAGAAAACTACCTTTCATGCTAACTATAATAATGATAATGCAGGTGACAAAAAAGCAAAATCAAGTGAAAGACTACCTACCATTGGATGAAGCTGCATTCATGCTTTTCTTGTTAGCTCTTCTACCTATATTACTATATTTCATCTTCTATGACACAAAAATTCTTTCTATTTTTATTTTACAGCTCACATGTCTCTTTATTATATGGTAAACAATACTTTACTTTCTTATGTTATCATTTAAATAGATAAAACTCTACTGTTACATGTTTACACTATGCAATACATTGTATGCTACACAATACTTTACCTTCTTATGTTACTGTTTAAGTAGATTAAACTCTACTGTTACATGTTTTTACTATGCAACATGTTCAAAATTGCATTTGCTAAATTTGCTCTGCAATAGTTTACCCAAGCTTCCTTACCTATTATTAAATATGCTATTAGCTTTGTTACCTATCACCTATTAAATATTTGCCAAAATACATAGAGCTCTATCTCGAAAATTTACTTAAACCAAAATGAGTAGTACACTTAGTGGCATTTAATGCATTTCATGTGGACTGATTAACAAGCATGCCATCTCCAATGTACATTATACAATTACAACACTAAACTCCTTTGATCCTAGAAGTCGGTTGCCTTTCACCAAAATGCCATGCTAATAAAGTGTATAACAACACAAAGGATGACACAATTTGCATTCAATTATTAATTTTAGCATTTACATTTGTAATTCTTGCTTGCCCAATGGAATTTGATTCTCTTGCAATAGGTCTACTATTGATTTTTGTTTAAATAAATTACAAAAATATGAGAATATTATATACTAGGCATTTATGACCATATTTTTGATGTTTGCAAAGTATTATTTATCAGTTTTACTACTCCTATGGACCAATTCCAATAACTTGTACTATGTGAATTGTGAACAATTACAAATGATAATGCTTCTATATGCCTTGATGTGTTGCACCTATGTTCTTATTGTTAGAAGGGTTGCAATTGTTGAATTCGCTTTTGAATTAGTTGCTATGCCAGCCAAATTTCATTGTTTAAAGTACTGTTGTCTTTTTCCTATAGTTGGGATTTAAGGACGTATTTTGGATAATAGGTTCTGAAGCAACGAATGCATGTTTAGTCCATTGGATGTAAATTGTGTGAGGTGTGTTGGAGAGTTGGTGGGTATGGAAATAGTGAGTACATAGTTAATTCATGGAAACTTAGGCAACTATTGGGTTTTGTTTGTGCTCATTATCGTTTGTTTATCATTTGTTGAAAAGCTTGTGGGTTTTTTAACTTTTGGTTGTGCTTTTGCATGTTTGTTATTTTGTAAAAGTGTAGTGGCTGTGAATGACTTGGATGTTTGTTTATGATACTTGATAACTAGAACTATTGGTTGTTAAAAGGGCTAATGGGGCAAATGGGCACATTAAATTACATATGCTTTGAACTAGGTATTGTACATTGTGGGGGTAGACATGCAAAAGGTCTACAGGCTTTTCATGAGTCAAACAACAATAAGTAGAAACAAAACCCACCACTCGCCTAATATTCCATGAATTAACTATACGTTGACTGCATGTGTACACACAGTCCACAAAACCTTGCTCAAACTGTTCACTTTTCCCTGTAACGCTTCTACTTATCAAGTATAAAAAAGAAGCAGACAAACCACTCACCAATTGCTTTGAAAGGCACTACCCTACTAGCAAAGCTTAGAAAATTTGGATTTACTGACCAAATGTTTGCAAAAATTCATTGCATACTTTTGTTTCAATTCAAAATGTCTTATTTTGCCAACAAAGCTGCCACAATTTGGCCAATCATTTGTCTTTTCTTTGTTACTACCTCTTTCGTCTACATAACTATATCTCATGTTATGGGAACATTATATACTTGGCATTTATGAGCATATTTTTGATGTTGTAAACCATTATTTATCTATTTGGCTACTCCTATGGAGCAATCCCAATGCCTTGTACTATATGAATTGTCAACAACTGCAAATTGTAATACTTGTGTATGATTTGTTGTGCTACACAAATTGTGGATGTCAAATGAGTGCACAAATGGTCAGAATGGAAAAAGTGTTACGTGTGAACATGTTAGAAATAGAATTGGGACAAATTTATCTGTTGATTGATACATTAGAATACTAGTATGTTGTTGCTATAGAGCAATATTGTTCTAGACCCACTCCACCATAGAGATTGGCAATGCATTAACAGTGGCTTGATTGCTTTGTTAGGCACTATGAAAATTTGGATTTAATGACTACATGTTTGCAAAAATCCATTGCATGGTTCAATTTCCCTTCACAATGTATTATTCTGTTGGCAAAGCTACCACAATTACGCACAATTATTTTTTCTTATGCTTTTGTTACTAGCTCTTCTGTCTACATAACTATATCTCATGTTCTCTGACTTTCAACTTTCTGTTGTTTTTGTTTTCCAATTGACTTCTTTTCCCTTTACATGCTACACAATAGTCTACTTTCTTATGTGCAAGATGCTATTGCATGTATTGCATTTCAATTTGTCATACTTAATTGGCCAATGAAATTTATTTCACAAATCTTATAATGTGTTTCTATTTCACTTATTTGCTTGTACAAAAAGGAATTTCAAAACTGTTGTATGCAATATAGAGGGAGACCAATGATATATTTGACACAAAAGATTAAGTTGATATTTGATTTAGTTATGTTTGAGCTACTCTATCACATGTTGGTACAAGTATACTTAATTCATGAAATCTTAGATGAGTGTTGGATTTTGTTTGTGCTTAATCTCGTTTGGTAAAAACATTATGGATTTTTTAGCTCTTCATTGCACTTTTCGATATTCATTACTTTGAAAAACTACACTGCTAGTGAATGGTTTGGCTCTGTGTTTATAAATCTTGATATCTTTCTCACTACACATTCAATGAACACATAGTCAATTCATGAAATCTTACGTAACTACTGGGTTTTGTTTGTGCTTGTTCTTGTTTCATTATAGTTTGTTGAAAAGCTTGTGGTTTTTTTACCTATTTCTTGCATTTTTACATATGGGTCCATGTAGATTTTGACTATGAAATTTTTGCGAGGGGCAAAAATTAGACAAAATCAAACAATTTGCACAATTTTAACAAACACTTCAACAATCAGACTCCCTTGCAAACAAATCTACAAAAACATCTCATACTCTGACCTTCCACTCTCTGCTTCAACAACCAGATGTCTTTGCAGCTCTACAAATCTATCTCCACTCCAATCCCAAAAAATGGTTCTTGTTGCAAGGACAATGTTAACAAGATGCAATTAATGCACACACTTAACATAAACTTGCCCATGCCAATTACTTTTCCATATCTTCTGTATTTATATAAGCTTCTGAATAAGGTTTTACCAAATACTCTAAGTTCTTCTAGATTCAATTTCTAATACTTCACAATCCAATAACAACTCACCTCTATTGCATCCTCCAAAACCTAGTTCTTATTAAGCAGATGTGCTCTAGCTTTTGAACAATAAAACATTTCTCTTTACCTCAATGTTTGTCACAAAACTTGCAGACCATAATCTTTTTCATTTACCAAATACCAAAATTTCCCCCCGTCTATATTCTTACACGTATACATGTGACACCCTTGCCATTTTCACTATCAAGGCATACATCCGATGCTTAGAACCTATCCACTACACCCAGGCATAGAAAACCATTCCCATTTACAATTGTTCATCATTCACACATCACAAGGTATTGGAAATGCTTCAAACCACTAGCCTCAACGTACTGTTTTTGCGTTACAGGGAAAACCTAACAGTTTGAGCAAGGTTTTATGGATTGTGCATGCGAGATGTGTCAAAGGGTTGGTGGGTACACATGCACTGACTATATAGTTAATTCATGAAATCGTAGCCCACAACTAGCTTTTGTTTGTGTCTAAAATCCATTAATATTTGCATAAAGTTGATTTTTTATGGCCTTTTTCTCATTGATTAATATTTGCATAAAGTTAATTTTTTATGGCCTATTTGTCATTGATTAATATTTAACAAATTTTAAGTTACAAGAAATATACTATTTGGAAAGGAAATCTACTTTTCAGCATTTTCAATTAATTTAACTCATTAATGTTGGTCAAATCATAACATACTTTCTGACTACTACAAAATAATTTATCTTATTCATAAATTCTTTCTCAACACTTTTTCAATATCATTTATTCATGTAAACTAAAATTTGTACACATTTACAAAAATTATCAACCTATAACATTTCTTCCTAAATAATTAATAATAATTTAGTTTATATTCAAAAGAAAATTAGTATTTTTATTTAAAAGAGTTTTGCAAACTAACAACCACATATTTAGTACTGCTTACTATATTGTCAAACAATTAGTTAACTTTATTTAATATAAGTAATTTTTTGCAAACTAACAAACACATTTAGTATTACTTACTATATTGTGAAACAATTAGTTAATTTTAACAAAAACTTATTTACTACTAGTTAATATAGTCTCAAACAATTAGTTTATTTTATTCAATATCAATAATTAGTTTTCTACCACTACTAAATCAATTTTCCATTTTTCAAAATGTATTTGACCATGGTCTACAAATTATTTTGTAAAACACAATGTTCATTTCCTAGTTATACAAATTAGTATTACAATGATTTAATTTATATTAAAATAGAAAATTGATATTAATCAACATGTCTTCCCCAAGTAATTGGCACTTATTTTCTAAATTATTTACCCACACTTACTATTTCTTGAAGAATAACTTCATTTCATTTTATTTAAAAAATTAGTTTCCTTACACTCTTCGATAATTTACTAATTTGAAAATGCATTTAATATTTAGCCATGCACTAAATTACTTTACAAAACACAATGCTTAGTAACTACAAATACTAATTACTATTATCTTACTAAAGTAATCTACCATTACTACAAAGGTAATTATATTCATTGTCTAGCGATTAATTCTAGTTTAGCTTACATAAATAACTAGTTCTTTTACAACGAATAATTTGAATTAAGCTTACTAAAAAATAAAATTCATTTACAAACAATAACATATACTATTAATTTTTTAACAATGTTTAGTACCATAATTGCTTAATTTTATTAAACACTAAATCCAAACTCTACCCTAATCATTTTAACTTCCATAAGTAACCACTTCTTTTACAAGTAATAATTTGAATTAAGTTTACTAAGAAATTAGATTAATTTACAAACAATTACATATACTATTAATTTTTTTTAAATGTTTAGTACCATATTTTAAAAAAATTTATTGAACATTTAATCGAAACTCTACCCTTTATATTTTGCTTCTATAATCAAATACTCTTGCATTCCACTTCAGTCTTCTTTGCTGCACTCAATACAAAACTCCAAAGAACTCTTTGCTAGACGGCAGGAACACGACGCACTGCATCACTTGTTTGTTTCTGCGATCCATTCCACTTATTACACCTCCTGTACCATAAAGTTACTGTAGAATATCATTTTTAATCTTTTAACTCATCATTTATATATCCAAAATATAGTTACACTTTCATATCATGTAAGTCGAAGATCAAAATCTGCGCTAAACGACATCAGATTTACACCTTAATGCTTGCAACGTACCTGATGAATGGCAATTTGTTGTCCCAAGCATACCAATCAGTATGATTCTATTGACTATCTCATATTTTTCGGTGGTTTTTGTTTTAAATACAGGAAAAAAGGGCAATTTATCAATTATTTGTAATATTTTTCTAGCAACTAGATATTCATCGAGCAGTACAAATGTTTTCATCTTATTCATGTGTAAATAGTTCATTGTCAGCAATGATTGTGTCTTCATATTCTCATTGACATACCTGATTTGGTCTTATAAGGAATCGCAATGGCCAAAAACGATTTAGAAAGTCCACGTTCATTCGGAAGACCACTCGAAGGTCTTGGGAGTAATGATAAGCAAACTTATAAATTATTGCACATATGTTACATAATTTCATCGCAGGTCACCTTGTGTCGGAAACTTTAAGAAATCAAAATAGAAAGATCCGAAGCTACCCAATTTTGTGAGTAATCTGTAGGATAATATTGTATCTTTATCCATACTGCAATAGTCAAATAATCATTCACTGAATGCCATACAGGTCACTTTATTTCAATAACTATTACAAGGTGAAAGAGAGAAATCCAAACCTACACACTTTTGTGACCAAGCTGGGGAATGTTGTAGCATTATCTATACTGCAATAGTCAGTTAAACACTGCAGAATTTCAGAAAAAGAAGATGCTTTCTCAAGAATTATTACCTGCATGTATCTTAACTATTAATATTTTAGTATCACATCTTTCTCCTGTAGTATATTACCACAAATTTGTAATTGAGACGTTTACGTATTTGTTGTTTCCTACTAGAGCTTCCAAGTACTTGTGTTTGTACTATTGCACGAATTGGATATATACTTGCATAATAGAAAATGTTGCTTATAACAACATATGCTTGAAACAAATGCACAAAGTTTAGCGTTGTCAAGAGGCTACTCATACATCATTGAGAAGATAAAAAGGTTAAATCATAGACAAGATCATAAGGGATATAGTTAATTTTTTAAATTGTGTGCAAATCTTGAATGCTTTTAAGCGGAAAATAATTCTTTTAGACAAAATTCAATAGAAATATCATGATACCAAACAAGAACCTTAACTTAATTGAAATTCTATTTGTCCACATATTATTTGTCGATGCACTCAATTATTAGCCTGCTTGGAAATCAATCTCAATCAGGTTCAAATTTGATCTACAATGGGGAACTCGTGATAGATATCTAATAGGATTATAAACAGAAAAATAAAGAAGTAAACTAACAGCTAGCATACATACTCTTTTTAAGTATAGTCGCTAAACCATCTATGATGTGAATAAATAATTTAGTATATAAGAGTTGATCATCACACTGGTGACAATCTTCGTCCTGTCTAGCACTTATAACACCGAAAATTTTAATTGGAATAAGCATGCTAATTTCCAGGCAGTTATCTGCTCTAAACATATTAACTTATACATGGGATCAAAGCTTTGAAGTAGGCTGCAACTTTCTTCTGATTGACCCCTCTTGTGCCAATGACACAACAAGCTGCCATGCAATGTACTTCCAAATTAGTCAAATCAAGGATTTAGAAAGACAACATAGTTTTTGATGCCCACAATCAACGAAGCAGTCAACATGCAAGCATATTATTGATTTACCTCTCCAGCTCTCGTGTACATGCGTCCAACATTGAATCCTCGACCTCCGCTTGCTATTGGACTTTCCATCTACATGATATTCACATATCAAATGGAAGAATTAATGCAACTTAAATATTGGTAAAAAATAGATTCACAATGTGAACTTGGACAATTGTTTTATAAAGTTATTGATCAAATTTTGAAGTGAGTCTTACGGCTTACCACAAACAATAACCATTCATCAGCTTTGAAAGGCTTGTGGAACCACATTCTGTGATCAAAAGAAGAAGCTGGTCATTACAAAACATTTCAATTTTTATTTCTCTAATGTACATTTCCAATGATTTTACTTGCTTTTGGCTTGTTTGGTCTTACATATAATATTTTACAAGACACTATATATACAACTACTCCATATACAGGCAAGTGGAGAAATGCATGGCTGACTATAAATATGTGATACAAAACTTCTATATTGTAAAAGAAAGAATAAAGCCATATTCCAATTGCACGTCATAGGTTAGCCAAAAAGGCGATTGAAACAATATAACTAGAAATACAATATAGACATGATGGATTTTTTCCTTTCTGAGTAGAAGATTCATATGTAGATGGTGTGTCAGCCAAGAAGTTTGGAAATTATGAACAAGAATAGCTAGAGGATTAATTTATTGCAACCTATAGAGACAACAATACCACCACTCTTGTACACATCAGGTTTTAGCATAAGGATTATAAAGGTGAGTTGCATATTTATTTTGGTTTATAAGTCACAGCATGGGATACAACTAGTACAGGATTCGAGAACTCCAAAAAACTTGTGTCTGTGATTGCTAGCATCAACTTCCAGATATCTTTCACACTGAGCAAACCTAGTTCTATTTATTCTTTTATAGTAAAATCTATGAAAATATCAAAGAACGAAAATTATAATATATTTTGGTGTGCAAGGGGTTGTCAAGCTATCAAAATACAGCTTTGTTAGTTTGATCTATCCTGCTCAGTTGTGGCAAAATATAGGTATATGATGGAAGCATTTAAGCCGTACAATGACATACATGAATCTATTTATAGAAATGCCATTCATGCCTTGAATTGAAAATAGCAAGCCACATTAAGGCCACACGAATCAAATATCAATGTCAAAAGTCAATCACAACAGGTCAGAACCATCAATGTAGCATATACGAACTTCAAGAGAAAGGTGGAGTTCACACCAAGATGTTTTGAGATACTTTTATTGTCAAAGGAACCATCACAAAAGAAAAGAAAAGAATAAACACACAAACTGTAAGCCAAGCTTCTCAACAGCCACAATCGCCCTTCCTAGGAAAAATACCAAAGTCAAATGCAAAACAAGAAGCAAATTATTAGAACTCACTTTGACACTTTCAAACTAGACATACCAAAATCAAGCATACTCCAACAACCCTAGCTGACTTACGTGTGATTGCTTTGATTTTTCTTCATTCTAGGTGCCTACAGGTTGTGCATACTTGGATCTTTAATAATCTTAGTACACCTTCAGTAGCAATAATCATCTGAGAATTTAACTGGATATATGTCTAGCTTGAAGCTTTGGAACCTAGATCTGACTAAGTTTGACTTCTGATCATGATCTCTCCAAAACAAGATTCACTTTTGTAAATTCTCAGTGGAGAACAAACCTCCTGCACCACATCACCTTCCCCCTGCTGCTAACTTGTCCATCCCCCACACTCAACAATCCATAATAACATTAATAAGAAGAATCATATAAATTCAATCTTTCTCTACAGATAAAATATAGTTAGAATGTCAATCAACTTATGAGTTAATGGAGAAAAGACCAACTGAATTTCTTTAAACTATATCTACTTCGAAGAAGTCATTTTGAACAAAAGCAAACATTGATGGTACAAAGGTATATGTAACTATCTTAGGCTGTTCGTATCAATATTTAGAGAATTAAAATAGAAAAAGATAATACTGGATGCCAGAAATGACAAGACAAAAGGTTTCTCAAGAATAACGAAGGTAACTAACTGCAATTATCACCTAAAAGATGCATCATCATTCAACCCTAGAAAATAACAAATTCTTTAAGTACCCAGAAAAGCAGTAAAGAAAATTTAAATGTTCGGGAAAATGTAAAAATTGGCCAGAGGAAACAAGTACAATTTCTCCAATTGGTGCCCCTTCCAATATCCATATGCCAAATTAGGCAAAAAGACCATAAATCCCCAAACTGTTTCTTGGTAAAGGAGTTTTAACAACATAATTAGATGGGTTTAAATAATGCTAGAGCAATTAAGGCATAAATAAATTAGAATGCATGGTGTACACAGGATGCAATGGGTTCACACACTCTTGACAAAGAAAGAAGGAAATATATCTAAGAAAATAAAACAAGCAAAACAGGAGTATCAATTACATTTTAGTTTACTACTTTCATATTCTACAGCCGACAAGAGCAGCAATGAACAAAGAGCTCCTACATGCATGCCCACATAAAATACAGTACCACTCAATAAATTCTTTGTTCTACAGTATCTGCTTTCAGTTGTATATTTTTTACTATTAATTCACATACAATTGATTTTAAAAATCTTATTTCCTAGTGAACCAAATTGTTTAATAAATTATTTGCACTGCAATCATCAGAAAAAAGAAAAAAGAAATCCTTCACAGTACGAGTGATCCAGACTGAGTGATGATATCCTTAACCCATCCCTTTGATGTGGACGCAAGCTGGTCTCCAAAAAGATAAGATCAGAGGCATATGCAGCTACACATCTGCAATAGAAAAAAATTACATTTAGTAAAATCTGAATATGTCTTCTACTGAAAACTAAGAAAAGCATTTGTCAGTCCAATTGATCAAATGCAAACAATTTATGTCCAATCAATGAATGGATTGTTGAAGTTTAAGCCCAGATTATCAAGAAAACCCTATACTTAGATTGTCTGGATGCATCCATGCATGGATGGTATAGGATCCTGCAAAGTGTCATGTGAATCTGATGTAATCTTAAAGAAATTAAGCTAGAAAACTCCACTTACAATATTATTTGAAGTTTAAACCACTAAACTAACCAAGTTCTAGCCCTGACATAGAGCACAAACTACTCTATCGATCATGTAATAGATTGCAAGTGATCTGGTCTATCAAGAAAATCCAATGAGATGAAGGTAAATTAAATGACCAATCTCATGATTTAGAAGCAACACCCTGCCTAGAGATTTGGACCACATAAATCATCCAATAACTTGTGACACAAGAAGAAAACATCATAAAAGCCAATGTGACATATGTTTCCAAAGTAGAGTTAGAGATGGCTTGGAATCATAACACATCTCGGTAACAAGTTTCTTTGTGAATTACTAGTTTAAAAGTTCTTGATCTCAGTGATCAGATCAAACCACGCAATAACCACTTAATTTTTTTAGCATGAAAAAGCTTGAAGGGTGTTGTGACCTTTTCACAACTCGCCCCATTCAAAATGGGGACCCCCTAAATTTTTCTCCATTCGGGTCTTTTGGCTTTGCCTTTTGGGTCTGTCTCTCTCGGTCTGTTCCTTCCATTTGCTAGTGTACTTTCCATTTGACCTGGATTTGAATTATGACTAAGTCTGAAGGGTTTTTCAATGAATTAGGGTTTATAATTTTCAGACTACTTTGAGGTCAAATCGATTGGATAATCAACTTCTGAACTTAGCACTATTGTTAAGATACTTCTGGCAAGATCTCTCTAAATTTTCACTAAATTTTGCAACTTTCTATTTTTAGTAAGTGTCAATTTAGGGTTTGTTTTCTCGAGATTTTCACGTTCTGACAACTTCATTACATTCTGAGCACTTTGAACTCATCACTGGCAAAATTTGAGCAGAAACAGGTGACTTGCTATTTTTAGCAGTTCTGCCTTCGGAGGCAATTTCCAGGGTTTACATGTTGAATTTTCAGATGCATGCCTGGATATTCTTTGTGGGTTTTTCGAGACCTTCGCAGTGATATGACATGCAAAACAGGATAACTTTTAGCATTCAGCCTTCGGAGGCAGATATTAGGGTTTGCATGCAGATTTTCTCGGCGCATGTCGGCATATTCTTTCTGGGTTTTCCAAGAGCTTCGCAACGGTGTAACATGCAAGTGGAGCTGGTCACTTTTTTGAAACTTGCTATTTTTAGCCAGTGCTTGCATGTTGAAGATTTTTCTGGGTTTTTCTGGGTTTTTCAAGATTTTTCGGGCAGTGTGACATGCAAAATCATCTGACAGCCAGTTGGTCACTTTTTCAGCTACTTTCTATTTTTAGCAGGTACGCTCCGACAGTTCCCCCACACTTCAAAATCACGAACACGGTAACATGCAACAGAAATGAGGTCAAACAGAGCTCATTTGAGGAACACACAGGAAAATTAGGGTTTCGAGCTTGAGGACTAAAAATGAGGAATCAAACGTCAAAATGTCCAAAACTGAAGTGTCCACCATGATCAGCATCTTCTGAGGAGTCTATTGGCCAAATTTGAAGACAATTAGAGCACTTACTATTTTTAGTAAGGCGTTCCTGACACAGGCTATAAATAGAAAGTCAATCTCAGGCGCCAGCGCAGACAGGCAAGTTTACCAACGAGGATCACCGCATTCAAATTTCAACTCGAACGGAGCTAAGGAAGTCTCAAAATCAAGCAGCTGCTATAAATAGTAAGTCACTCCAAAGCACGCCAAAAAGCAGGTCATCAAGAAATCTCAGGGTGAACAGGTCAAACATGCAATGAGGACCCCATGGCGCAAATTTCAAGACAAACAGAGTTGCAGAGAATGGAGAATTAGGCACTTGCTATTTTTAGCAGGCATGGACAGAGAAATTAGGGTTTCCTAAATTCAAGGGCAAGACAAGACAGTCATGCAAAAACAGCATCCGGCCACGGTCCCCACACTTCAGGCATTCAGCACATGAAATTTGAAGACATTCTAAGCAGTTGCTATTTTTAGCAGGTTGCTAAAAATAGTAGGTACAGACAGGCATTAGACACTAGCGGCATAATCACGTCTCGAGGTTCGAAGCAAAGCAAAATCAGGCTTTTCAGAGTTAGGAGGCAGTTCAAAGCATGAAATTTGAGGAACTTTCTAAAAATAGAAAACCAGGGCGAATTAGGGTTAGCAGGAGAAAATCACCCTAAATCTGGCAAAGGGCATGAAATTTGAGAAAACTGATAAATTTTCAAGTCCATCATCAAAACTTGCTTTAAAAGGCTAAAGGGCGGATAAAAATTCTACTAAGGCAAGAATGAAGACTCATGGGTCAAATTTAAAGTTGACCCCTCCATGGGCGCCCAAGGACTTGGAAGATTGGATTTTAATCAGATGTTCAAAATTTGATGCTTAGAGGGTAATATGCGCCCCACTTCAAGGAAGAAGTCAAAAATGTTTATAAGGCGTAGAAAATTGAAAGCAACCCCTCTCATATGCGCCCTTGAAGATCAAGACTTGAAACTTTGACTAAAGCACACAAATTAAAAGCTCCATGGGTCAAATGCGCCCCTCTTTGAAAGAACTTCAAAATTTTCTAAGTATAGAAACTGAAACCTCCAGGGGTGAAATGCGCCCAAACTAGAGGGTGTTGGATGAGGAAATTTTTCTAAGTCATTGAAATTTGGAGCTCCCTATGCCATTTGCGCCCTTAAGCTTGAAGGATAGAAGTTTTCTAAGAGTCAAAGATTAGAAGTCCAAGGGTGGATTTGCGCCTCCAATTGAAAGCTCACACAAGTAAATGTGCCCATGAAGGAAGAGAATGGATTTTAAAAAAAAAATTTAAGTCCAAGGGTGGATGAGGAAATTTTTCTAAGTCATTGAAATTTGGAGCTCCCTATGCCATTTGCGCCCTTAAGCTTGAAGGATAGAAGTTTTCTAAGAGTCAAAGATTAGAAGTCCAAGGGTGGATTTGCGCCTCCAATTGAAAGCTCACACAAGTAAATGCGCCCATGAAGGAAGAGAATGGATTTTAAAAAAAAAATTTAAGTCTATGAATTGGAAGTAGGGGGTCTCATTTGCGCCCAGCATGGAAAGGTGATTAAAAGTGTTAAGTGAGAAAATTAAAAGCTCCCCATGCTATTTGCGCCCCTGAGCCTAGAGTTGACAAAATTAAAAGCTCACATAGTTATTTGCGCCCAAGGTATAAAGTGGAAACATGACCTCCTATTTGCGCCTGGAAGAAGGGGTTGAAACTTAAAAGTTTCTAAGGCATGGAAATGAAAGTAGACATCCCTAAATGCGCCCATCTTACAAGAATTAAAAGCTTGACACATGAAATGCACCCCCAATTAAAAGAAGCCCTTGCCAAATGTGCCCAAAAGATAAGAAGGTCAAATTGGAAGCTGGACCATGGATTTGCGCCTGACATTGAAAGGGAGAGGCTAGAAACTTGAAATTTTCCTAAGGCAAATAAATTGAAAGTCCAGGCATTAAATTTGAAACCTCAGGTAGTCATTTGCGCCTGGGAGGAAGGAGGTGATCAAAGAGCTAAACGTTGAAATTCAAGGCTCCCATGTCTAATGCGGATTGAAAGCAGGGCATGCTATTTGCGCCCAGAGCCTTAATATTCTAAGTCATTTAAAAATGAAAGCCCTGTATGTGATATGCGCCTTAAAGAAGAGGAATTATTTAAAAACACTCTAAAGCGTTAAAACTGAAACCTCATAGCATGATTTGCGCTTGGCTGGGAAGAGATTGGAAGATATATGGTAGGTGTTTCGAAATTTGAAAATCTGACCCATGATATGCGCCTTGAGAGGATTTTTGTTAAATGTGGAAAATTTGAATACACATGGGTTAAAATGCGCCTAGGCCCAAGGTTATTTTAATAATTGGAAGAAAATCAGTGGCGTGTGATCTAACTTGAGAAGGATAAGGACGTCCAAGGCATTTAAAATAAAAACACAGGTATGATATGCGCCTAGGGGAGGAATTATTTAAAAATATGACTAAGGCGTTGAGAATAAAACTTCAAGCTATAATATGCGCCCCAGCATCTTGGAGAAGATAAAATTTGGAGTTGATCAACTAATATGCGCCTTAGCAAGAAGAGGTTGAGTTTTAAATTTTGAGTGAGGCGTTTGAATTTGGACTATAGCAATTAAATGAGGTTGATCAACTCATGTGCGAAGACATGAAGATGTCTAAGGCAAATTTTAAAATAAAGCTTAAAGTATTAAATACGCCTAAACTTGGGCTAACATTCAAAAATGTTTATAAGGCGTAGCAAAGTTGAAGTTGGAGATTTGGTTAACTTGTTTCAAAATGAAAGCTCGACAAAATCAAAATGTGAAGATAAAAATTAAAAGGCATTTGGAAGAAATTAAAATTTCTCTAGGCAATTAATTTCGAAATTTGCTAAGTCAGAGAAATAAATTAAAATTTATTTTAATTATTTTCCAAAGTATTAAATTAAAAGTTCCCCTTTAATTTAGACCCATGAAATTTTAAAATTCAGACGATTTTAATTGCGGGGAATTTATTTCGGAGTTATTACGGACGGAAAATAAATTGTGCCTAGCCATTTTAAAGTGCTGACGATGATTTTTCACAGACGCTGGTGAAGTGAATAAATTAAATGGCATTTAAATTAAATTTTGTATTTTAAAATGCCATTTTAAAAGTGGTGAAATTATTTTAAACTAAAGTAAATCTTAAATGATTTTTCTCGAAATTACTTCAGTTAACTGGAAGTAACTGGCAGTCGGGAGGGAAGTTTCAAATTTAAAATGAGGAAAGAATCTCCCGGAATAGCAAATTGCTATGACGACTGTAAGACGACTGGAATATTCTCTTTTAAATTTGGAAAATTGCTAAGTTATGATGGAGAGAATTAATGGCATTTACTAAAATAAGCATCAGCTTTCAAATATAAAAACCTCGAGGATTTTCATTTCTACTCACAAAATTCGAAGCTGAGATTTGTGCTGGAGAGTTGAGAGTGATTGTTGAGTTGTGAGTAAATTCGAAGTTGAGAGTTGTTGAAAGTGAGAAGAAGTGTTGAATTCAATTTTTCAAGGAGTTTGAATTTCTCGAGATTTGGAGTTGCTGAAGAAGTTGAAATTGCTGAAGTTGATCTATTTCTCCAAGTTGCTGAAAGTAAGTATTTAAAGTTGCTGAGATTTGAATTTTCTTAAGTTGCTGAATAGTCGAAATTGTTTGGAGTTGCTAAGATTTAAAAAATTTCTGAAGTTGCTGGATGTTGAGAAAGAATCAAATCGGAAGTAGAGATTGTTGAAGCTTGCTGATTTTAAACTTTCGAACTCGCTGATTTTAAACTTTCGAAATGCTGATTTGAAATTGTTGAAAGTTGCTGAAACTTGAAGTATTTTTCCGAAGTTGGAATTGCTGGAGTTGATTTCTTCCGAAGAGCTGAAAATTCTTTTGACTACAAATTGTTGAAGTCCGGAGTTTTATATTTCGAAGTGTGAATTTATCGAGGTTTGAAGTTGGAGTTTATTGCTGGAGTTATTAATTTTTATTTTCTTTTCGCAGCCAACTCCATTTGCCAACCATCTCACGAAGTTTTATTTTTTAAAAGTTTAAATTGTAATGTTTACTTCTCGTTTTGCAGATGGCTGAAAGTCGAAGAGCTGATGTTGCTGGAACAAGCAAGGCTGGAACTAAGGCTGGAAATAATGAAGCTATCAAAGAAAATGCCTCCAGGCAAGCAATCATCAAGAGTTTGAAGAAGTCTTTTGTTCCAAAATCAAAGATCGTGTCAAAGTTTGGAAATGTGACTGATACCAACCTCGGCTCTTTCAACCTCGAGGCCTTCATGAGAAGGATATATGGACAAGGTGGCAATCCCCCGACGGAAGTCTCAAGCAACATTCTGAGGAGCGGATTATATGCGGCAGCCGGGTTTCAACCAGCGGTTCGATGTCCAAAGCTGATTATGGAGTGTGTCAACTTCTACGATTCGGATCACCGGACGATTGTTTCTCCGAATGGTGTGTTGCTGGCCAACCTCGCACCTGATGCAATTGGCGAAGCATTCGGGATTCTGCCCACGGATAAGATGTTATATAAGTCCAAGGCAAAAGCTGATAAGATGTATGCCACATCTTTTGACAAGTGTGTTAAGAGAATTAACACCACGTGGATGAGAAAACCTAAACCTCCTGGCGCCAAGCTGCCAAAGCAAATTATTTCAGAGGAGCTGAAGTAGGAATATTGTGATTTAATCATGTTGCTCAGTCTAGTTAATGGCAGCCCTCAGGTATACATGTTCAAGCCATGGATGTTCTTTTATATCAGCGTGGTGTTAGAAGCAAAACAATGTGTTGATTGGGCTACTATGATTAGTGACAACATTGATGAACAGTTTCAGAATCTAAGGAGAACGAAAACGTTCTACATGAGCTCATATGTTATCTACATGCTGGCACGGATGACGAAATACAAGGGGCTAGCATACCAAAAGCCGATTGGGTGTGGTTTCAACCAATTCAAAATCCATGAATCCTGCAGGCAGTTGCATCTCACGAATACCCCTAACTTCAAGAGGGTGAATGATGCCTTCACAATGCACATCACAAGGACCCTTCAGCAGAGATTGCAACAAAGAATATCTGAAGAAGCGCAAATGTTGATCGAAGAGTATGGGTTTTGGTTTGTCCAATTCCCAAAGTTTACTTATTTAAGGTTGCCGGGGTACAACTCATTTGTCTACCGACTACCGAGGTACCCCACGAATAGAATGATAATGCTTGAGCTGTCTAGGCAACTTGTGGCCTATGACAAAATTATAAGAAGGAAGAAGAAGGTAGGTTTGCACTTCCCCATTGTTTTGGGAAACTCGCTCGAGGAGTGCCCTTCCTTACAGGCAGCCAAGGAGGCCGAGGATGAGTTGCGGTTCTATCAGTTCACTCTCCATACCAGTCAGCAGGATTTTTATCCTCGGGGGAAGATTGGAACGGTGCAGGGTGAGGAGTACAGGCATAGGGCTCACTTGGAGGATTTTTGGGCAAATGTTGGAGACGAGGCTGAGATTAGAAGAAGAATGTTCTCCAGGTTGCCTCTTAAATTAATCAGAGAGTGCGAAGTGGTCCAAGTCCCGGATCAGGTTGATGAAGATACCAAACTTACTCACCTAGACTATGAATCGATCAAGAACACGCTGATTCCACCACCAGATTGGGCTGAGCCAGAAATTACAGACTTAGACACTTTGTCTATGCCTGTCTTGACTTTCACAAGGAGTTGGGTGGAAGGGCATGTCCACAGGTTGAAGAGAAGGTCAATTGCCCTCACGTACAACATCATGGGTGATAGAAGGCCACCGGTGCCAGCAAGGAAGAAGAAACAGATTGTCCAGATTGCTGAACCACAACAACAGCAGGAAGAGCCTATTCAGCCTGAACCAGAGGGATCAGAGGATACTTCATTTACACAATTGGTGGCCCATTCCTCCAGCGTGCAAGAAATCTCATTGTTTGCAGACCAGAGAGCTAGATTGAACGAGGAGCCAGAAGTTGGAGAGGTCAATCAGCCATTGCCAAGAGAACTGGACAGCCAGAGTGCTAACGCTTCTGAGGGTGCCACTCAGTTAGAAGAAGAGGATAAAACGGAGACAAATATTCGCCTTTATCTTGCGCTTGCGACGGCCTTTGAGGGTGAGACGGAGCCTGACATTCAGGAGGGTGACCAGCAAATGGAGATAGATGAGCCCCAACAAAATACTGCTCGAGAGGAAGTTCGTGAAGTGGAGGCAACTGAAGAGCAGCCTCTTATTGTTTATGACACTCAACATAATTGGCTCTCATGTGCAATAAGGAGAGATCAAGAGGACAATGTTGACTTGGCAATAGAAATGGAGGAACCTTTAAATAGAACAAGTCACCTAAAAGGAAGAGAGCCAGAAAGTATTCAAAGATGGAGACTAACGAGGCCGGTTCGCGCACTCTCCATGTTGCCGTTCCTAGGGAGGATCATGACCTAAGTGATGTAATGCCAGAAAGTTACACAGTAACTGCAATCGAATTAGGGCGCCCTTTTGGAGCACAGATAGTTGAGGAAGCTGAAAGTTCATTCCAAGCGTTGAAGGACAGGCTGGTGAAAAAGGAGGGAAAATATAAGAGATTGAAGGAGTGTAATGTCCCCAATTTTGCGAGCATCAGAGTTCGTAAGAATTAGCCTATTATGCGACCCTCGTAGGCTGATATGATGGATAGAGGGTCTTATTGGAGCTTGGCTCAGCTTCAGATTGTCAGTTTTTGATCAATTGGCTTTCGTTCGGGCTCGTTCGGACACTTCTGGCATAAGTTGCTATTTTTAGCAGTTATTGGCAGTCAGTGTGGGACCCCTGCTATTTTTAGCAGTATGGATGGATAGCATTCAGAATCACTTCATCAGTCGATAGCTTCAGACGGATCAGGCATCGGATGATTAATGAGAGAGATATTAATATTTAATTAAATTAATTAAATATTAATTAATTGGAGATTATAATATAAAGTTATAATATTTAATTATAACTTAAGTGATTTCTGTTGAGGGGGTCGCCATCATCAGAAGGGGCCAATTGGCAATTATATTCTTAATCAAAAATTACGCTAAAGACTATTGAAATATTAAAAGAATTAAAAGTTCGAATTTTAATGATTCCCTATCTTTAAGGAATTCGCACTTTTGAGGGTTATAGTGCATTTGCCTTGGGATTTGAGCCATTAGGTGATTATTGATTTTGGAAATTGGTCAAGTTTTGTCTGAGCAAGAAGCTTTAGGGTTTCAGTCTCGAATTCCTTGAGGAACGAGCCATCTCCATTGGAAGCAGTTCAGAGGGTGTGAGATATCACCTGATTTATTGCCAGCAGAGGAATTTCTTCACTCAGAAGAAGTTGCAGAGCATCACAGTTAATAAATATTCAGGGGTTTTTGACTAGCACTTCATCCAGCAGGGGTTATTGCACAGAGGCGCCTATATTCATCAAACTTGGAGATTCTCATTAGGGCCGTACATTTTATTTATTGCTGCTGTGTACCAGGCCGTACCTTTTCTGTACCAGGCCGTACTACCTTCAAAAGGACGTATTTTCTCCTTGAGGCAAAAACGCCTAACTTGGGATCAGTCTGTCACTTCCATCTTGGGCGCCTATATCACTGGCACTATTTTGGATCTTTAGAAGGAGGGAGAAAGAAGTTTATTCGCAGCCGTACCAATTATTTCCAGTTGCTGATTACCAGGTTCTTTAAATTAAATATTGCTATTTCTTTATTGCATGCTACCAGATCATTATTGTATTGATTCTATTTGAACAATAAAAGATGCGCCTTCAATAGAGCTTGCATTTCCTATCTATATTGTCAGTTTAGCATTTTATCTAGATTTTATATCATTTATTATCAAAATCGCAATTTCTCAATTTCATGCAAAAAAACCCAAAAACCACAAAGAAATCAAAACTTCAGGAAACTTTCAGAAAAACAGACAGTATTGGAAATAGGGGGAAACAAGGGGTTTCTACAGTGGTATCAGAGCTAAATCCTGCCATCCTAAGGGTTTAGCAGTCTTATGCAGCCAGAACAGATTGGCTCTCACAGGTATTACATACGCAGACGTGCTCTGATTGACAGGCAACAGAGTTTGCGCAGGCAGCCAGGAAACATGGCTGACAGGAATGACAGGACTGACAGAACATATAATCTTAGGACAGAGGTTCCTCATAATAATAGAGATCAGGATGATACAGAGGTGTTGCATGCACTCAGAGATCTACGTGCAGGTCAACGACAGTCAAATGGTGTATTACAGTAGTTGGCAGTAGCACTTCAGAGATTGGGTACTCCGAGGAGACCGTCACCACATCGTGACGACGACAGGAGTGATGCAGGATCACGGAGAGCTCCTAGGACAGCTTCACGGACAGCAGATAGGCCTACTAGGCCTACATTTGTGAGACAGGAGCCTGATGAGGCTGTTGCAGGTGAGAAGCATGAGGGTTTGTTCGCTGGTACACTTAGGGCAGCGAACGACGAGTGGGAGTTAGTACCACCTGAGGCTAGAGAAAGGATTACCATTGACAGAACACCACAAAACAAAGAAGAAGTGATTAGCATGTTTAAGGCGTATAGCGCTCTTCCTAAAAAAATTAAGAAGGAACTTCCTTTTATGAGTTACATGGATTTGCACCCGAGTCTTTGCCATAAGACAGAGTTTGCAAGGAAGAAATATATCACTATAGCTCATGAGTTGTTTACACATGAAATGGATAGAGAATCTACACATAAGGATGATACAACTCTTCGTCAAAATGATTTCGTATCTTCAAATCCTTATGAAGTATGCAGAAATTTATGTGATGAATTTGATAGACGTGCTGATTTGATTCAAGAAAACACTAGCACAGCTTTGGGTAATGATTTACCTACATCGTCCTTGCAAGAGGTGACTCAAAAGGTTTCTACTATGGAGGCTACTTCTGATTTTCATGACAGCGATTATGAAACTTCGTGTGAGCATGAGATAGCAGCAATTTCACATATGCAAAGTAATCCTATTGAGTTGTCACATGAAGAGACTCAAGAGTTGGGTACTAGTGATGCATTGGGTGTTGAGGATTCATGTCATGGTGAGTTTGATTTTTCAGATCAGACCTTTGAAAACAAGCCAGAAGATTCATATGTTGATATGGAATCCCAGGATCGTGTTTCGGATAGGCGTACAGTAACTTTGAGAGTGGAAGTGTGTGAAGATACTTTCATACCAGCAACTTCTACCTTATCAGTTGAGCCATCCTTTGAGGTACAAAGCAGCAGTACCTTAGATGTTGAGGTGTGCATGGATGAAAGCACACATGATGCTGCTTATCATGAGGTGAGTGATGACGAATCAGCGTCATATCATAGTGCATATTGTGAACCGGAAAACTTGTATGGGGGTCATAAGCTACAAAATCCTCATCATTTGGTTGGGCAACTACAAGTGAATGACAATATGATTGCCACAACCCTTGAGCATTTTGATGTTGCTCGTCAGATGTTGGCTACCTACGGTTGGAGTACTCCTATGACAGATGAGCACGGTGATAGTGGTTTTTCCCTTGCAGAGATACATGCACTTCGAGAAGCAATTGGAATGATGAAACACAACTACCTAAAACTACTTGCCGACAGGGATTTTCTTCTCGAGTGGGATTGCATTTGTTATGATGCATTGAAGGGAAAGGAGGAGCAGATCGATGAGCTCACTCATGAGCTTGAGGTGACTATGGACTCATTGCAGAGCACCCAGTTGGCCATTCAAGAGTCACAGTTACAGATTGAGAAGCTTACCGTGGCGTTGAGTTTGGCACAATCTTCACCATCTTTTGATATAGTTCAGATTTCCATGGCAGCGGTTGGTGAGGAGTATACACCCATGGTTCATAGCAGTGAGGGATATGTTGAGGATGTGGTTACATCCATCACGGTCACAGGTGCAGTTGATACAGATGGGATGAGTGCACTGGTTGAGAGTTGCAGTGAGCCACGCGTTGCACCAGGTTCTCTTGAGATTAGTCCCATGATAGGTGATGCAAGGCAGATCATTGATAGTTCCTGTGACATGGTTGTTGATCCACTAGAGAGTTGTGTGACAACCCTCGACACTTGTCCATGTTCACAGAAGATATCCAGAGTATCATCCAGTTGGGAGATTGGTTCTTATGTTGATTTGTTTCCCTCTCCTGGAAGCAAATCAATCATTTTATCCGATGCAGTTGATTATGATCGGCAGCTGGTTGAGCCAAGTCAGGAGTACAATTCAATTTATTATTCCAGGGATTCAGAGATGGATGATTCAGATCAGTATGGAGTGTTTGTGCAATTTGTGAATAATCCATTATTCGAATTTGATGGTGGTTTGATCTATGATAACCCACTCTTCGAGTTGGAAGCTGATCGTACTCTTGATACTAGTTCTGGGTTGGGTGATAATCGTAGTGTTTGGGATTGTTCCAGTGCATCGAGATTCCAAACAAGACTCACAGAGGAGTTTAATGGGGTGTACACGGTGAGGAGTGCTTATAGCTTTTTCTTTGATCCACCTGTACATGATTCGTATTCAATGCACAATTCTTGTGCACAGGGTGATTCTCTTGGTGCAGTCGAGGGGAGTAATTCATTACTGTGTGCAGAGTTACCATCTTCAAAGGATGGGATTAGCGGCTGCAAGTACTCGACTCAGTTGTTTGTGGGGAATTACTTGCAGGGACAGCTATCAGTTTTGCATCATGCCGATATGTATCTGACTGGGTTTGCTACTTCTATGTCACAAGGTTTTCTTATGGGTACATGGTTACAGGATGACTACGGTGTCAGTTGGCATGATGGCTTGGTCAGTTATCACATCCGTGAGGGTTTAGCAGAGGACAGGGAGAGATTCGGTGTAGCAGATGCTTCTAGAAGTTCTTATCTCTATATGACAGGTGGATGTGAATTCATATTGTATTGGGATCCCGGTGGCGACAGCGTTGGCACCGAGTATTGGATGGGTCCCACTGGGTTACTTCACTATTCTCAGCATGGTGAAGTTGGAGGCAGTAGAGCGCAGTGGCAGCCTGAGGATGACAGTCACGACAGACTTTCACTCTGGGTTTGGGATCCAGGGATAGCTTGCGCAGTTGAGTTTTTGATGATGCTACAGGAGACAGTTCGTGATGTGTGGGACATTTCACAGTTTTTCTTTTGGGCCTCCCGAGGATTGGAGTTTCTTTGCAGTGGAGATTGCTTGGGGACAAGCAATTTCAGGGAGGGCGGACTGTAATGTCCCCAATTTTGCGAGCATCAGAGTTCGTAAGAATTAGCCTATTATGCGACCCTCGAGGCTGATATGATGGATAGAGGGTCTTATTGGAGCTTGGCTCAGCTTCAGATTGTCAGTTTTTGATCAATTGGCTTTCGTTTGGGCTCGTTCGGACACTTCTGGCATAAGTTGCATTTTTAGCAGTTTTTGGCAGTCAGCGTGGGACCCCAGCTATTTTTAGCAGTATGGATGGATAGCATTCAGAATCACTTCATCAGTCGACAACTTCAGACGGATCAGGTATCGGATGATTAATGAGAGAGATATTAATATTTAATTAAATTAATTAAATATTAATTAATTGGAGATTATAATATAAAGTTATAATATTTAATTATAACTTAAGTGATTTCTGTTGAGGGGGTCGCCATCATCAGAAGGGGCCAATTGGCAATTATATTCTTAATCAAAAATTACGCTGAAGACTATTGAAATATTAAAAGAATTAAAAGTTCGAATTTTAATGATTCCCTATCTTTAAGGAATTCGCACTTTTGAGGGTTATAGTGCATTTGCCTTGGGATTTGAGCCATTAGGTGATTATTGATTTTGGAAATTGGTCAAGTTTTGTCTAAGCAAGAAGCTTTAGGGTTTCAGTCTCGAATTCCTTGGGGAACGAGCCATCTCCATTGGAAGTGTTGTGACCTTTTTAACACATCGCCCCATTCAAGATGGGGACCCCCTAATTTTTGCTCCATTCTGGTCTTTTGGCTTGGGTTTTCTTCTCTCTCTCCCGCTCTGTATCTTTTCTGATGTCCGCCTCTCGGGGGTTGTGCCCGTCAGTGAGTTTAGACGTGAATTTGGCCAAGTCCGAAAATTAGGGTTTCATTCTTCCCGGTCAGTTTGGGGTCGAACGAAGTCAATAAATTGAAAATGGAGCTTAACATTGTTATCAGTATGCTTCCAGCAGGCTTTCAGCAGGTTTTCATCCGTTTCTGAGGTACTTACTATTTTTAGTAAGTATGAAATTCAGGCAGTTCTGTCAGCATTTTTGAGATTCCGACAGTCACACGGCATTCAGGGCATATCAAGCTATTCGTATGCAAAATTTGAGCAAAAACAGACAACTTACTATTTTTAGCAGTCCTGCTTCCGGGACAAATTTCAGGGTTCAGACGCAGAGTTTTTCTTTGCATGTCTGCATATTCCTTCTGGGTTTTTCGAGACCTTCGCGATGATATAACATGCAAGACGAGACGATCACTTTCAGAATTCAGCCTTCCGAGGCTATTTTTAGGGTTTGCATGTCAGGGTTTCTTTTGCATGTCAGGTGATTCCTGGTGGGTTTTTCGAGAGCTTCGCGATGGTGTGACATGCAAATGAAGATTCTCACTCAGTAAGGAACTTGCTATTTTTAGCAGGTGTGTTCTGGCAGCCGCTTCCCAGCAATTCAGTATCACGAGCTGATCGCAATGCCACAGAAATGAAGGGAAACAGAGATCATTTGATGCGCATGCAGAGCAAATTAGGGTTTCCAGCTTCGGAGCCTAAAAATAGGCGTAAAAAGTCAAAATTTTCAAAAACCGGTGTAAACCACCGCGATCAGCATTCTTCAGGCTATCTGCTGGTGAAATTTCATGTCAAACGGAGCACTTACTATTTATAGTAAGTCAATTTGGAAACTGGCTAAAAATAGTAAATTGAGTGCATGCGCTGGTGTCAGCCAGCAGGTCACGTGGTGAGGAGCGCCTCATTAAAGTTTCAAGACGATCGGAGCATGGGAACTATCAGAAACATGAGGTTACTATTTATAGTAAACCACCTTCAAAAATGGGCTAAAAATAGCAGGCCAACTAAAAATGGCAGTGTCGACAGGACAACAAGGTCATGAGGATGCAGTGTTCAAAATTTCATGTCGTTTTGAGCTTCAGAGATGCAAAATTCAGGGGGCTTACTATAAATAGCAGGGTATGAAATACTGGCAAGGAACGAGAGAATTTGTCTAAGTCTGGAACTTCATCTAGCAGGCCTAGTGAAATGCGCCAGGTGAGTAAGAAAGCATAAAAAAATTCTAAGTATGGCATTCATCCTGCTCAGGGGTCCAAATGCGCCCAAGGCACCAGAAGTCAAAGAAAGTCAACGATGTTCATCCTGCTACTAGGCCAAAATGCGCCCAAGGAAAGCTCAGGAGATTGAAAAAATTTCTAAGTGTGAGAAATCCGCCTCACCCCTCCAAATGCGCCCATCCTGCAGCAGGGGTGAAATGCGCCCAAAACATAGAGAGGTCAAAGCAGTCAACGTTCATCCTCCTCAAGGGGCAAAATGCGCCCAAGTGCATGCATGCCAGGACAAAAAATGGAAGGTGAAGAGTCACTCTTGAGGCGTTGGAAAAAAGTTTATCCTTCTCATGCATCAAAATGCGCTCAAGATGAAAGCTAGTCAACAAGTCAAAGGAGTTCGTCCTCCTCAAGGGGTGAAATGCGCCCAAACTAGTGCATGTCAAGACAAAAAAGTGAAGTTGAAAGGTCATCCAGTGGATATGCTCAAATGCGCCCAAGTTTGAGTGGTAAAAGATGAATAAAGATGGTAAGTGGGGTAAGAAATGTTGCCTAGACATGGTGAAAAGTGGTAAATGCCAAGGCGTTATCCTCCTCCACATCAAGAATGCGCCCAAGGTGAATATTGGGCGTGATTTTTTTGAATTTCCTCTCAAGTGTGCTAGGCGTTTCCCTTCATCAAGTGTGTTATGCGCCTAAGGTGGTGGGTGTTAGAAAATTTCCTAAGGCATGTGGGGGTGGAATTAAATTACTAAGGCGTGGTTTCAAATTTCTTCCAAGTGCTAGGCGCCTAAAGTTATAAGGTGTTGGAGAATTTCCTAAGGCGTGTGAAGTAAAGCAACTTGCTAGGTGATGAAGAATTTTCAAGGTGAGTATCTCCCTTCAGATGTAAAATGCGCCTAGAACTTTGAATAACAAGATAAAAAATAAATACCTCTAAGGCGTTGGGATTTCAAGTAAATATTTTTCTAGTAAAATGCAAGTAGCAAGTGAAGGCGCCTCCGTGAAAATTTTTCTAAATGAAGATGATAAAATTCTCCTCTACTGGCAAAGAAATAAAATTTCTAAGGGAAATTTTTCAAGAATGCAAGAGATGATTAAAATATTTTCTAAGGCAAATATTTTCTTCTTAGAAAATATGCCTAGAACTCAGGTGGTGGAATTTTCTCAGAGCACGAGCAAGACTTTTCAGTGACGAAGTCAGAGATGATGATAATGCAGGATGAATTCAAGTTCTTCCTCGAACTGGAGCAACATAGAATGATCACAGGTGAAGAATCAATTTTAAATGATGAAAATAATTTTTTTTTTTTAGGTTCAAAATTCAAAAAATTAAATGAACCCGTTCGTTGGGTACCCATGGATTCGAGGCGTTCTGAAGAAAATTCTCTTCTGGGTATTCAACGTTCGCGATGATAGATGGATTTCCAAGTCTTCCAGGCTTCGCCGACACTCTTTCAGTGAAGAATTTAATCAGTGCTCAAATTGTGAATTTTCCTAAGGGAAAATTTAAAATTCTCTAAGGCAAATTTGAATAAAATGACTTTTCAAAGTGAATTTCTCCGAACGATGAATTCCAGATGAGTTGCCTAAATAATTTTGATCGAATTCTTCAGTGATGAATTTTCCAGAGATGGTGAAGAATTAAATTCGAATTCAAGTGACAGAGTTCCGGCTGGTAAATTAAAAGATGGATTTAAAGTAAATTTTTCGAAAATGAATTCAAGGATGCCAGTCAAAGTCAAGTTTCTAGAAGAATAAGATTCTCGACGACTGGAGACAAGTGTCAGAAACACCAGAGAGGGAAAATTCGAATTCTTGAAGTGGAGTAGTGGAGTTTAATTGCACTGGCTAAAATTAACTTCTTCTAGAATTCGAATTTTAGCTATAAAATGGAGAAGTTTTTCACTTGTTTTCATAGCTGAGGAAGTCGAACTTGCTCTGAGAGTGAAGCATTGCAGTGAATTGTTGCTGAAGACTGAGTATTTGCTGAAGCTTGAAGGAATTCGAAATTTTGCTGAGGAGTGGCGCACTTGCAAGTTGCTGAAGAGGTACGCCTTAAGTTGCTTGTGCTGAGAGTTGAAGGAGGTACGCCTTGAGTTGCTGAGAAGTGCATTGGCAAAAAGAGGACGCACTTGCTGGCTGAAGACTTGAGTTCGCTGGTTGCTAAGAGTTTGAATTTGAACTTGCTGATTGTTAGAGCTTATCTTGGTTGAGCTTAGTGGAGGTTGCCAGTTGAAGGAGACGCCTAGAAGTGAAGTAAGTTGCTGAAAGTTTTCAAAGTGTGAACTTGCTGATTGCTGATACGAAGTTATAGAAGTTCAAATTGCTGATTGAGGATAGTGAAGTGAAGCCATCAAAGTCTACTTAGAATTCTGTTCTAAGTGTTGAAGTCCGAACTTATTGGAGAAAAGAAGCTGAGGTTTGCAAACACGAGAGTTATTGCAGCTTCTAGAAGTTGACTACAGCCCCTATGTAATGTCATGTATCATTTTTATTGAATTAAATTGCTGATGAATGTTGTTGTTTGCAGATGGCTGAAGCGAGGACAACTGGAAAGGACAATGGTGCCTCGAGACAAGCAGTGATCAAGAAGCTGAGTAAAACATTTATGCCAGAGTAGAAGTTTATTTCAAAGCTGGGCAAGTTGACGGACACCAACCTGGGCTCCGTCAACCTGGAGACCTTCAAGAACAGAATGTTTGGAATTGGAAGTCATCGGCCTTCAACTACTTCACACAATATCGTTCGAAGCGGGTTGTATGCAGCTGCTGGATTTCCACCAGCCATTCAATGCTCGGAGCTGATGATGGAATGTGCTAATTGCTACGAGAAAGAACACCGGTCGATCATGTCACCAGATGGCCAAGTGCTAGCCAATCTTACTCCAGCAGCCATCGGTGAACCTTTCGGGATCCCGGTGCACAGAAATATGATCTACAAATCCAGAGAACGAGCTGAGCGTATGTATGCTTCTGCTTTTGAGCGATGCATGGAGACAATTAACACCCACTGGATGACCACTCCCAAGCCTTCTCGTACAAAGTTGCCGAAGCAGATCATTGCGGATGACTTGAAACAAGAGTATTGTGATCTCATCATGATGCTGAGCAGGGTTGGAGGTTGTGCACAGTCCTTCATTTTTGAGCCTTGGATGTTTTACTACATCAATCTCGTGCTGGAGGGCAAAGACTATGTCAATTGGGCCGAAATGATAAGTGATAATCTACATGAGCAGCTCCTAGGTCTCCGAAGAACGAAGACATTTTACATGAGCTCCTACATTATCTACATGTTGGCACGGATGACGAAGTACAGAGGAATCTGTTACAAGGAACCTATCGGTTGTGGCTCCCACCAGTTTAAAATATACGATGCCTGTCCACAGTTGCATCTGGCAAGCACAACCCACTACGCGCGTGTCAATGATGCCTTCACCATGTACATCACGAGGCTGCTTCAGGAGCGGTTACATCACAGAATCTCGAGGGAGGCCCAAGAATTAATTGAAAGGTACGGGTGTTGGTTCATACAGTTTCCGAGATTTTCTTACGTTAGGCTGCAAGGTTTCTCATCATACCCATATAGGCTGCCTAAGTACCCAACAGATAGAATATTGATGCTAGAGATATCTAGGCAATTGCTTGCCTTTGATAAAATTCAAAAGAAGAAGAAGAAGGGAGGGATAGAGTTTCCAATTGTCATGGGCAACTCGGATGAGGTGTGTCCTTCAATGCAGGCAGCTAGAGAGGCTGAAAGTGAACTTCAGTTTTATCATTTTTCATATCATACTAGCCGACAGCACTACGATCCACACCATAACATCAAGTGGGTGTTGTCAGAAGAATTTAAACATAAGGCCACCATTGAAGATTATTGGGCCGATGCAGCTGATGAGATTGAAGTGAGGAAAAGGATGTTTCTCTGCCTATTACTCGATCGGAGGAGGTAGTTCCTGCCTGACCAGTCAATGAGGATATGGATGTTGTTCATCCCGATTATGCAGCGCTAGGATACTCCACTGGGCCCCGATTATCTAACCTCGAGAGGTTGGTGATTTGGATACTCTTTTCTAATCCTAGCCAAGTGACATTTACTACAAAGATGGGTTGATAGGCGTGTAAGCAAATTGAAGAGTAGGTCAATTGCATTGACTTACAACATGATGGGAGATCACAGGACACCCACCACAGGCAGAAAGAAACAGATTACACGAGGTCCAGAGCCCAGAAAGAAGGAAATAGTTCGACAGGAGCCTACTCAGCCAGAGCCTCCACGAATTACAGTTGCATCACCTTTGGAGACACGTTCTCCAAGTATACAGGAGGTCTCTTTATTTGCTGATCAGAGGATTGCATTGAATCAGGTGCAAGTAGTACAAGATAATATTCAGCCTCCACGGAGAGAGTCAGCTAATGAGCCACACCCACCTATTAGGTTGATCAAAAGGATAACAGGACTATTAATGACCCTCGGCCAAAGGTGAATTAGAGGCGGCCATGAACGATGATGATGAGATATAAAGTCGTGATGTTTCACTACTCTGAGTGCATCATGAGCCTGCACGATGAAGAAGTTGAACGTTAGAGGCCCAGGCACGTGAGCAGCAACCCTTGATATATACAAGATGATGTGCCCGGATTGGCTTAAGGGATGAATAAGAGAAGAAGCCCCAACAGGAGACGATCCAAATAATTGAGATGAAGAAATTTCTTGGCAACCTGATCAAGCACCTCCACGTAAGAAGAAAGCAAGAAAATTCTCGAAGATCTCCATAGATGAGGATGGTTCTGCATCTCTTCATGTAGTCACACGAGTTGAGGTGACCGAATGAAGCAAAGACTGAGAATTATGTGGTCACTTAATTTCAGATTTGGGACGGCCCCATCGGTGCCAGATTGTGGAGGAGTGTGGACAACTCCCATCTTGCCCTCAAAGACGATATTCAAGAAGGAAGCGAAAATATAAGGGTTGAAACGAGAACACAAGGCCTTAGTTGGATATGTACAGCAGTTGTCTCGTTCTCGAGGGCAAGATGTACCAGTGATAGAGCCTCCAGCAGATGTACCTAGAGAGTCGATCAGCGGCTTGGTAGAGTTGGGAAGGATGGCACAGGAGGCAGATAAATGGGTCACAGGAGTACGTGCTGAGACGGAGAAGTTTATGGAGGATCTTGCTTTTGCTTTTCAGCAAGCCTCTAATATTTTAGCACGGATGGAGGCAGTGGATCATGCTTGGGGCGATGCCTCTATCTATCAGAGTAAGATTATCCAGCGTCTTGAGGTATTGAGGCATGCGCCATTGCAGTTGCTGGTTGATGGAGGTGTCATTCAGGCGAATGACAGGTATGATTTCTCTAGGTGGTATTCTTCGGCTATCACAGGGCGTGGCTTCTTCGATGCAACACAGGCAGATTCAGCCAGGATACATAAAGCTATGGCCAATATCATAGATGGGGTTCAGAATACTTTCGAGGCCATATTTGCTAGGCGGCTGAATCCAGATGAGATAAGTGTTGATAATTTGAGGGGTTTGCTGGTGCCTTTCTTTGCAGATGTTAAGACCTTTGTACAAGATGACTTTGAGAATACTTCTACTTTCTCCACCTTGATCCAAAACACGCAGGATTCCTTGGCTGCTTGGAGAAAGTCTTGTGCAAGGCATGAGCATTCAGTCACAGTGTTAGAGTTTCAGTTAGATTGTGTTCCACCGATTTCAGTTCAGGAAGTTGAGGCTGTGCTTCGCAGATTCGTGGAGTTGGCAGTCAGAGAGAAGGCAAGTGGGAACGCACTACCGGACGAGGATCTTCTAGAAGACTGAATATGGGCATTTATTACATTTACTATTTATGGGAGTGAGTGGGAATCTTTGATTCATTTAATGTACCACTCCCTATTCTGGCAGTTTTTAGGGTTAGGGCTGAGATGGCACGATTCTGGCCACTCTATTAATTGTAACCCTAGCCGTCTTTTGGGACTGGGCTAGCTATATAAAGGGGGAGTCCCCCTGACTTGTAAGATATTAGAACAGAAGATTAGAATCAGAATTGAGTCAGAGCTAGAGGCTAGAGAGTAGAGCATAGTAGATCATTTTGCTTAGCATAGTGTGGAGGAGAAAGAAAGTTTTCCCTTTGAAAACTTTTGAGGAGATTGTTGTGTAACACTTTTTATGATAATTGATCTTTTCATTGATGGTGGAATTCGTCTTGTCATGAATAGCTAGCAAGGTCTCTTCTTCCTTTCGAATCCAAGTAGCTTAATTTCATGCAAGTAGTTTACGTTGATGTGTGGTGTTTTATTGAGGTAGCTTCGCTTTATTCCATACCACTAGCAACTTGTTGATGATAAGTTTGCCTTGCGTGGTCAACTGGAGATTATCTTGAATCTAACTTCGATTGTGATTTGTATACTTACATGCGTCGTTGTGACGGTGTATGTATGCTAAATCATAATTTGAAAACCTTTTGCTATCCCCTTGAAGATTGCACTGATTTCGCTGAAGCTGTCCGACGTGAGGCTAGGTGAAATTTGGTTGAAGTCTGCCAAAACTGAATCCCACATATCCTGCATTTAGAATAGAATATAAGTTTCTTAGGCCCTAAACTCTTTTACTTTCCGCACATTTCTGATTAGTTTTAGGATAACAAGCTCCATTGCCAAATCATACACGCAAGAATCCCCTTCAAAATCATACATTAGCTGCTAACTGCAAGAAATCTGAACAATTACGTAAGTCCCCTCGTAAGAACACAGCAATACACATCAACCAAACTGGGTCTATTCGCACTTAAGGAACCTTGGAGTTGAACGTGTGATCTATCTCGCAATCTTAGCACACGGAATACTTTGATCAAGAGAGAACAGAGTAGCCCTAAACTATTTTTGTTCTGCTGTTTGGTGCGGTCACGAAAAACACATCAACAGGAAGCAGTTCAAAGGGTGTGAGATATCACCTGATTTATTGCCAGCAGAGGAATTTCTTCACTCAGAAGAAGTTGCAGAGCATCACAGTTAATAAATATTCAGGGGTTTTTGACTAGCACTTCATCCAGCAGGGGTTATTGCACAGAGGCGCCTATATTCATCAAACCTGGAGATTCTCATTAGGGCCGTACATTTTATTTATTGCTGCTGTGTACCAGGCCGTACCTTTTCTGTACCAGGCCGTACTACCTTCAAAAGGACGTATTTTCTCCTTGAGGCAAAAACGCCTAACTTGGGATCAGT
Source organism: Sequoia sempervirens (assembly GCA_007258455.2). Lineage (NCBI taxonomy): Eukaryota > Viridiplantae > Streptophyta > Pinopsida > Cupressales > Cupressaceae > Sequoia > Sequoia sempervirens. Next base: position 23,929 of record VDFB02367964.1, on the reverse strand, counting down.
CTGTCACTTCCATCTTGGGCGCCTATATCACTGGCACTATTTTGGATCTTCAGAAGGAGGGAGAAAGAAGTTTATTTGCAGCCGTACCAATTATTTCCAGTTGCTGATTACCAGGTTCTTTAAATTAAATATTGCTATTTCTTTATTGCATGCTACCAGATCATTATTGTATTGATTCTATCTGAACAATAAAAGATGCGCCTTCAATAGAGCTTGCATTTCCTATCTATATTGTCAGTTTAGCATTTTATCTAGATTTTATATCATTTATTATCAAAATCGCAATTTCTCAATTTCATGCAAAAAAACCCAAAAACCACAAAGAAATCAAAACTTCAAGAAACTTTCAGAAAAACAGACAGTATTGGAAACAGGGGGAAACAAGGGGTTTCTACAAGGAGCATAGGGCATTGGTAGGATATGTTCAACATCTAGCACGTCCATGTGCTGAAGAAAACCCAGCAGTAGAGCTTCCACCTGAGCTGCCACGGGAACCAATTAGTGGGCTCGAGGAAATAAAGAGAGCTGTCCGAGAAGGAGATAAATGGATAGGCAGTGTTCGCAGTGAGGCGAAGAAATTCATGGCCGATCTTGTCTCCTCTTTTCGGAGTGCGTCTAGTATCCTCTCGCGCTTGGATAGTGTCGAGCAAGCTTGGGGTGACACTCATATATTCCAGGACAAGACCATTCCTCGCCTTGCTGTTCTGATGCGTGTGCACACGCAAACTTTGGTCAATGCAGGGGTGATCCAGGATGGGGACAGGTATGATTTTCCTGGATGGCATTCAGCTGCATTCATTGGGAAGGGCTTCTTCGACATGGCAGCTACAGAGTCTTCTAAAATCAGGAAGGCCATGAGAAACATTCACGAGGGCATCCTCAATACATTAGATGCATTGTTCGCCAGGAGGCTAACTCATGAGGAGGTGGAAGTGGAAGGATTGAAGGCAAGGTTGCAGCCTTTCTTCTCTGAGATGAGGATGTTTTCTCAACTTGATTTTGAGAACATCTCTACGTTTTCAACAATTATTCAAAGCACGCAGGAGTCTATTGAGACTTGGAGGAAGACTTGTGATCGGCAAGAGCAGATGGTGGGTATTCTTGAATATCAGCTCAATCTCACTCTGGCGATTTCTGAGGAGGAAGTTGATTCAGTGCTGGCCTGGTTCATAGCTTACGCGGCCAAAGAAAAGAGCAATGGAAACAGGGACATGGACGAGAATCTTCTAGAAGGGTAGTGGGCATTAATTGCCCATAGTGGTCAAGAAGGAATCTGCTATTTTTGGGATCATTAATGATGCCACTCCTCCACCTTCTAGAGGTTTTTAGGGTTAATCTTGTCCAGGGCTAAGGTGGCTCGATCTGAGCCCTCCATTGTAATTTGATCTGGACCATCCATTGAGGTTGGCCAGCTATATAAAGGGAGTCCCCTCATTTGTACACTAGTAGTTAATCAGTTGGCTATCAGAGCAGAATAGAGAGTAGACATTTTTGGAGTTAGAATAGTTTTCATTGCATTGTTTGAAGGAGAAGGGGAATTCTCCCATTGAGAATTTTTGTAAGAAATTGTCACGAAAGCTAATCATAATAAAAGCATTTCATTGATGGTGAACTCAACTTTGTTGTGAGTATTTTGTGAGGTTTCTTCTTCCTTTGAATTCAAGTAGGACTTAATTTTCATGCAAATAGTTAGTTATGGGTGTTTACGTTTAATGTAAGTGAGCTTCTTTAGTCCATACCACTAACAATCTTACTGATGGTAAACTTGTCCTACGTGGTCAACTGGAATGCTTTATACTTAACTTCGATCAAGATTCATGTGTAGCTATGCATCGTTGTGATGGTACTTGCATCGTTGAATCGTGATTTGAACATCCTTTTTCTCCTTTGAAGATTGCACTAACCTTGTCGAAGCTGTCCAACAGGAGGCTAGACAACGTTTGGTCGAAGTTCATTGAAATTGAGCCTAACACCCCTTGCATTTAGGTTAGAATTTAGATCTTCTAAAACTTGCATCCATTTTAATTCCGCACACTTTTGGTTAGCTTTAGGAAACTCGCACTTCAAGGCTAAATCATTGACACGAAAATCCCCTTCAAAGCATATATATGTTGTTTATTGCAAGTATTCTGAACAATTGTGTAAGTCCCCTCGTAAGAAAACAACAATTCACATCAAACCAACTGAGGGTGTTCCAAGTATTTCGGAACCTTGGAGTTGAACGTGTGATCTATCTTGCAATCTTAGCACACGGAATACTTTGATCAAGAGAGAATGGAGTAGCCCTCGGACAACTTCGTTCTGCTGATTGGTGCGGTCACGAAAATCACATCAACAAAGGGGTACAGTGCTTTCTTCGATTTTGTAATGCCCTCGATTCCTGTAATGTCCCCTTCCTGGCCAATGGCTCAAGGAACAAGGTTAGCCTATTACTATGGTTCCCGTAGGCTAACGAAATGATTAGGGAATTTGTCGGAGGGAGTTTAGGACTTGTTCCTTGCTACTTACTATTTTTAGTAAGTGACATGTGGGGTCAGTGATGGCACACTTGCAGTTGATCTTGGTCATGGGCCACTCTCAAGGGTTCATTTCAATATCCAAGCCAGGAGTTAGGGAATTATTAAGTCATGTTATTTAATAATATTCTATTATTAAATGATTTAGTGATTTAATGTTATAAAGTGAAATAAGTCACTTTATAAAGTATTTAAGTGAAAAGGAAGTACTTTGGACAAATGAAATTATTTTAAACTGAAAGAGCTTATGAAAGTGGCATAGACTTCGAGGAGAAGATATTTATTTGTTTCATTTGTCAAAGCATGGAAACCCTAATTTGGGCGTACTTCTCCATAAGGCAAGGGTTTGAGCTCATTATTCAACACACAAAATATTATATCATTTTTGGAGCTTCTGCTACAAGTTGTCATTTCAGGCTGATTGAGGATGGATACCCTCTCTTAGAATAGGTTCTGCAGGCATGCAAGATCGTCCAAGGTTCCTTCATGATTGGTCTCATTCAGGGATCAACAATTGAGCATATTTACAAAGTTTAGTTTGATGAATAACCCAAGTTATTTGGTATTAGCTATAAAAACCCGGACCAAATTTTTTTTCAATTTTTCAAGAACACATCAACCAATAAGCACCCGTTAAGGTTAGCACAAATCCAAACCATTAGTTTGCAAGTAACTCTTTGCTAAGAATGTGCACTCAATCTCAAGATGAGAATGATGCTGTCATATGGCAAGAAGGTCGTCAGTATCAACCGGAGAGAAGTACAATGCTGAAAGTAAACTCAAAGCCTAGAATGTGCTTTCCAACCCAAGATGGGAATGGAGCTACCATAAGGCGGAGATACTAAGAAAGGAAATTACAAAGCAAACGATAATGCTGAAAGTAAACTCAACGCCTAGAATGTGCTTTCCAACCCAAGGTGGGAATGGAGCTACCATAAGGCGGAGATACTAAGAAAGGAAATTACAAAGCAAGTACAAAATGTAAAATAGGCGGCAAGCCAGCCTCTTCCACTTATTCAGCGGGTATTACAATGAGCAAGAAGAGATAGATTAGAAAATGCTGACAGTACTATTGCTTAGCTTACAATTTAATAGAGAGTGCCTGCCAAGAACATAAGATTAGAAGCTCTCCAATGCTGCAATAATGAATTAGATCTCTCCAAAGCTTAATAATAACTCCTAGACTCAAACCCCACTCAAATGATGAACTCTTACAATCTGCCATGACAGAAATATGACTGAAAATGCAAAAACAACAACACTGTAACTCACTAAAATGCTCATAACTCTCTCTAGACTAGTCCAAATGACATGAAATCTGATGCAAATGAACACTAGGAGGATGGTGACCAGATTCTAATCAGAAAATGACTCTAAAACCCTGTAATTTTTTTTTTCTAAACATTTGCCAAGCAGAACAGAATGGTACGGCCTCTAGAAATGTTCTACCAACAAGAAAAAATCAGATTCTTCATTAAAAATCACCAAACTTTGCACAAATGGGCACCTAGGGCATAGAAATGTTTTTAGCCAATACCCAGAATGAATATATTTTTATTTTTTGACTTATGAGCAAAAACAACATTCAACAACTTGAAGTCAATGTTGACGTAACAACTAACACCTCTGGAGTAAGAGTTGGTACGGACAGCTATGCACACTACGCAATGAGTGCTCTTCAAATTAGGAGGGGAAACTCCCTCGTTGTGCTTGACAAAAGTGCTTGGAAAGGGAAAAGTAATCTAAACTATCTCCTATCTTTTTGTCTCAACTGTAAGAGGTACAAGGCTTTCTCGAAAACTATATACGTTGCAGCTAAGTATTTTCTGGTTTCGCAGACTACTAACTACAACTAGGCTAATTACTTAAAATCTATCCAGTTTCCTCAAGAAAATAGAGCATGAGGAAATGGAGCAAGGATGACTATCTGACGATAAACAAGTATAGATTCTCAACTTGAAGGCAAGGTGGCACATCTATCAGCTCAATCTAAACAAGTTTATTGGTAACAACAATATACGATAAACTAAGTACAAATTCTCAACTTGAAGGCAAGGTGGCACAACTATCACTCAATCGAATAAGTTTATTGTTCACACACATCACACGATAAACAAGTACAGATTCTCTACTTGAAGGCAAGGTGGCACAACTATCATCTCAATCTGAACAAGTTTATTAAACACAAAACAGATTTTATCTAACTAGGAAAGAATTCACCATTATAATTGCATGAAACCCTATGTGGCATAACAATTCATTATAATAGTAAAAACGCATGAACAGATACAAAACGAGCAATATTGAAGGCAAGGTAGGCACATCATATATTTCTCTCTCGTGCAAAAGTTATGTACAAATGAGCAAAAGCTCTTATTTATAGACATCGAAAGGTGTAGGGAACCCTAAAATCACCTTGAGTCAACTACAGTCTTGCAATGCATGCAAGATTTATTGCTAAGCCTTAATAAAGTAAACTATACAGTTAATTGGAACACTACCATCAGTTAACCGAAACATCTAATCTAAAAATGGACAATGTGCAAGCATGCACGTCCTTATTGAAAGCATGTTAACTGGAACACTACCATCAGTTAACGTAAACCCTAAATGTAATTCCAAGTGAACAAAGCAAATCCTAGAATAGACATGCATAAGATAAGACAGCGAGTTAACTTGAGAAGGTAACGCCAAGTTTAACTCCTGTGTGTAATGTCTATCCTGAGAGGTGGGAACTGAAGTCTACTGAGCGTGATCTCGAGCAACCAATCCCTCAACGAGATTGTTAACTGTATCACTATCTGGAGCTTTGATACTCTGCCGAAGTATGCTATGTCTGTGCAGCATGTCCTCACCAGCTGTGATCTGGGACTGAAGTTCACCCCTGCTCCTTATTGCTTTGTCAAACAATGCTGACATGATTGTAAGCTGACTAATCTTACAGCCAACGGTCTCCCCATTGAAAATAGTATGAATGAGTGCTCGGAGCTCCGACTGAACATCAGTAAGCTCAACGTAAGCACCACCCTCAATCTGATATCGGCACGGTAAGCGAGAAACTAGGGTTCTCACAAATCGGAGTGCACTAATAACGTCCTCTCTACTCTCAGCCAACTCTGACGCCAAAGTCTCCTCTATCTTTACCTTGAAAACCAATTGTGTTTTCCAAGAGTAGATAGCCTCTCTATCCTCTGCATCTATGACTGCATCATATGCCATACTTAGGTGAGCAATCATAATCTCATCCCGAGGTCTACTAATTGCCATGTCTTGCTCCTCATCCTAGAGACATAGACGGAGTTCTCGTGCATTGTACCGCAACTGATATAACTCTGTGAGCATAGAACAGCCTCTAGCAACGAACTCTTCCTCCCATTCATCCAAATGCTTGCCATATGCAGCTAAGTGATTAAGTTGACCTTGCTCTGTTGGAGGCTCAAGCATCGGTGGGAGTGTGGCGATGGCATCTGACCTATGTACAAGGCTAGAAATATACTAAGAAGCTATCTGATTTTAGCCTTGAGGGCTGCCTTATCTTCTCCGTCCTTTATCATTCTATCCCTGGCACTATTTGTAGCAACCTGTAGGAGATCAACCTGAGTCTGGCGTGTGCTATGACCAAGGTTGACTGTGATAACCTCGAAATCCTGAGATTCCAACTCAGCCAAGCTCTTCCCCTGTGGAGGTATAGCAATCTCAACAACGATCTCCATATTAGTATTCCTCTGCACGTGGACCATGTTCTTGATCCTCTTGTCTGGCGCATCCTGGTAAACTTGATCAAAATTTGAATGATTAAGAACATAGGATGGCTGCCTCCTCTTCCTTCCCAGTTGAGCTTCGATCCAAGACTGGTCTCGGCTAATGCTACTGGGAGGATCTATACTAGCAACAGGAGGCTGTGATGAGAGTGAATATGTAGAGGAGCTACTATGAGATGGGGAGTCTAAGTCCATTTCGATATGAATTGGGACTGGTGACTGCTCTGGAACTGGTATAGGAACTGGGAGCTGAACCTCAGGTACTGGTGGGCTCTGAACTAGCTCTGTAATAGGCTGAGTGACAGGCTCCGTGTGTGTGTCAATGACAAGCGTCTTACCTTTTGAATTGTTAGGCGCTTGACCTTTCTTGGGAGGATTACTCCTCTTCTTTTGCTTGGGTTTTGACGAGGAAGGTAGCGAAGGATCCACCACTGGCCGCTCTGCTCTAGGCACACTTACCCTCCTAGTCTTCTTGCTGTCGAGGTAAAGTATACTATTCTGAACAACTCTACTTGACCTCTCCTTTACTATTGCATATTCCTTGGCGTACCAATCAACTACTGGCAGCGGCTGTGTGTCAACTTGCTCTCTGAAAAACTGAGGAAGGACTTCTCCCTCATCATCTGATAAACCTCCGACATCTTTTGCCAAGAAAACATAAATCTGTGAGAGAGAGAAACGACCGTAGCTATGTCTGCGAACCTGAAAGTCATCCACGCAATTGGCCCAATAGTCCTCCATAAAAGGCTTATGAAATGCGTGACCACCGAAGCGAGCTGTGTAATGACCCCAAAGATCATAGTCACGAGCCTCAATAAGATACTTGAGGTGATACCTCTCGAGCTCCTTTCCTGCAACCTTGGCATCAACTACCGACTTGCACCAATATATGCCAAATTGAAAGGGAAAATTGGCAACTAGTTTATGCTTGCGACACAAATGACGATGAACATCATGCAACTGCCTTAGGAACTCCATAAACACTGTCTTATCTGAAGGATAACGTGGAAGCATAGCTGGATTTCCTATAAATCCATATACTTGGATGTAAGTGTATGTCAGGAACTGAATAAACTAATTTTCCCAACCATCCATCGCTGCTCTAGCAACTGCCGAGATACGAATGTAGAACTCCCGATCCAAATTTCTCACTGTATAAGTCAAGAAAGCCTCATGAACACGCTTGAAATGACGTTCAGCCTTAGTGAACTCAAGCTGATCATAATAGTGATAGACTTTTTGAATACTGAGAATGCCCACGGTGTTTAATCCTCGGAACTGACCCTGATAAGCAATCAAGTACATGAGATAAGAACACATGTGAAACTCATGAGCAACCAAGAAACCGGTGATCTGTTTGTGGATAATATCGCTGATGAAGGATGCCCAGTCATAATGCTCCTGCCCAGATATGATGCGACCAATAATGTGATACATCCAAGGCTGGAAAACATTTGCATGTGGCTGACCTGAGACATGATTCAGGAGTGTGATTAGAATCGCGTATTCATCCTTGTACTCACCACTACCCACAATGTTTGGCAATCTGTTTTTCGCTTGCTTTAACCATTTTTCTGCCATCTTGTTCTGACACTTTGTCCACATCAGCATTGAATGCATGCTCGCACTGCTCCATAGAAATAACCAAACTGTTTGGGTGCTGAGGAATACTAAAACTTCTTTCAATGTCCAAAGGCTTGAGACTGCAAATAACTCATCCATCTACTGACACTATCTCATGAGTAATAGAGTTGTAATGCTTAATACAAGACATCACGAACTCAATACAATGAACAAAGATAGGTATGGAAGCGGCCTCTAATAACCTAGACTGCTGAATGTTTTGAATAATCGAATCTCTGATCTTCACTAGATCTAAAACTGCCTCTGGCAGCACCTTGTGAAGATTCGTCTCAACTGCCTCGATGAAGTCGTGAGTAAGGACTGATTTGGTCCTGTATTCGAGCTGAGTGTACTGCATTTTGAAAAACTCGCCCGTTGACTGTGAACTCGACTATGTTCTAACAAGATTTCTGGAAAGCTAAAAATACCTGCTGAGGCTAAAAATAGCCTATTGAAGAGTTCTTTTTGGCGAAAAATCTGAAATATGGGTTTTGTCCAGAAAAAGATTCTAAGACAACCCAGAACGTCAGAAATGCGAAAATATGACTTCTACTTGACCATGCAAAGAATTTTCAGTTGAGAAAATTAGAAACTCGAGAACAAACGTTCTAGAGTTAAAAGTTCCTAAAACTTCAAACGCACGATTTTAATTCGAGGAAGCTATACGAAAATGATCCAAATGTTCAGACTTGTCAAATTTGCCAACTTCAAGAACATGTGAATTGAATTTTGAGAGAAATTTGAGAATCAAGGAGGAGAAGACATTTTTTATATGTTCTTCTATGAAAATCGCCCTTGTTCTTCAAATTTGCTGATGAATGTGAACTAAAACCTGCAAAAAGAATTATTTGATGAAATCACCCATGAAAGTTGATGATAAATTTGCCTTTGCCTTGAAGAAATACGAATTTTCTTGAGCTATGTGAATGAATTAATGATGGCGCCATGTTTAAATAGAGAAAATTCGCATCATATTGTTGACTGCAAGATTTAAACCTCAACTAAAAATAGAAAGCCTCTGATTGGACCCCTTCCAGTTTGAACTAAAACTGACTCGAAGTCCATAAATAAATAATAATAAAATATTTATCATGCAATTTGCAAATCCATCATAAAGTGGCGCAAACTTTAGAAAATCGCCCTTTAATGCTTGAAAATGCAAAAAAAAATATTAAATATTATTTTACTTCAGTTGACAAACCGAATGAAGCTTTAGGATTCACCGACGAACTTCACTGATTTCAAAAAGTCCTCATTTGACCTCATAGGCGTCCATTTGCTCAAGATATTACACTTTTTATTTACTTCCTACTTTGTAGCTAACTACAAAGTTACAACTGACCAACTTCGACACTGATTTTCGGATGACTGGGCGATGCTGAGACTGAACTGATGAATTCATTGCAAAGCCTGCTTAACAAGGAAGAAATGTCTGTTGGGAGTCATCACTGCGAAATCCATCATTTGACACCTCAAAAAATTAGGCACCCTTGATTAAATTGATTTTCAGGTACCAGACAACCATTTCTCCAAACTGCCATCTGACACTTCAAACAGCTGCTGACGACGAACGGTGAACCCTGCTGACAGGCAACCAAGCTCACCGCATGACTAGAGGTATTCTGCATCCAACGAATATATGCAAGGCATCTGAAAGCTACATTAAGGGTCCCAGAAGTAAGGGCGCCCCTGGCCTAAAAAGGCTCAAACACCATTTTGACAAAAGCGCAACTCTCAACCAGATGACCTACTTTGATCTCTGATATTTGGAGCTGGGATTACCTGATTCGAGCACTATCTGTTTCGACGTGTAGCTAGAAGGACCTACTAGAGATGTCTCTGGAGGCAACGAAGCAAGAAAACTGCTTCTAAGACCTTAAAAAGGAGGGCGCCTTTCCCAAGATGGAATAGACGACCAGACTTGAGCCATTTTTTGCGCTGTCTTCGTTTTTCAGCATTTCACCAAAGACCTCGCACGTACGAGCGTTTGCAAAATCCCGAAGGCTGACAGCTGGGCTCGTTGAATAGCTGAAGTAATTACGCTCAAATCTCGTGAAAACTTCGAAAACAAACAACTTCATCTGACAGGCCTAAAGGTTGGGCGCCCCTGGCCTACAAAAATAAAATGAATATTTTATGCCAATCCGCCCGTTAAAATTACGTGCTTGATAGAAACTTTGCCACGACCACTCAGAATGTTGGATTGACAGGCAAGTTGGTGCGTTGCGAAGCAGGACTAGAGTAGTACAAATGTTAGGAAGACCTTGTCAGCAATTTCAACCATCTCAAAGGTCATTTTGAAGGGCGCCCTTGAGCTATAGGGGCGCAGTTCACCATTTGAAGAAGCTTTGTGATATGAACTCTCCATGTAATCTCATCTTCTGACGTCAGCTGCCGGTGCTCTGGACCTCATATCACTGCATTCTATAGCTCATTGGATAGGCAGACTAGTTGTGAAGAGACTGAACGCATTAACCAGCAAGGAAACCAAGATTTAACCCCCCTGAAAGAGGTGCGCCCTTAAGCTACAGGGGCACAAAAGCTCAAAATGACAGGCTTCTGCAATCTGTATCGTCTAGAATCTTCAACTTCTGTCACCAGTTGCCGGAGCTATGAGTCTCAAAAAGGCTCGCAGGATAGCTCGTCGGATAGGCAAACTAATTCTGAAGAGATTGACTGTATTTATGAGCATTTATCACAAAATCTGAGCCTTCAAAAAGAAGGGCGCCCCTGGGCTACAGGGGCACAATTTTGCTTTTCCTTGAGAAATCTTCATAAATTAACTACTGAAAACCTCGCCTTGGCCATTGAAATGATCATGCGAAAGCATAGTTATTGTCGTGAGATGCCCCTCCATCGTGAAATGCTTTGTTCTGAGTCTCCGGTTCAGGTTCTAATCAATGGATAGTGCCTTTGACTGACAAAACATTAACAAAACTCCATGCTTGATATTGCCCAAAAACTATATTTGACATCATTTTAGCAACGTTTAGACTCTTTTAAGCAAAATGCCTTGATGAAGCAAAAAAATTTGGTTTTGGGTACAATAGTCAGCAACACCAAAACTTCACTAACATGCTCAAACTGGACTACAAATGCATAATAACTTCTACAATGCAATTTGTCACTACAAAAACTCACTCAACTACAAACTAACTCTCCACTAGTTGCTATCTTTCAAGCAAGAAGTCGAGCCAAGGCTAGGAGGCATTCATTCCTCGAAGCAATCCAAATACCATTTCGGCAGCATAACTTTACTAAAGACATAAGATATCCAACTAAAGAGTAGAGGCTTCCTTTTATAAGCTTGAGAGGAATCTTCTAGAAACATCAAGAAGATGCCCTAATTTTCAAATTTGAATTAATCTCTTTTCCCTCCATGGATGGAGTCCCTTTTTCCTCAAAGCAATATTTGACTTTTATTAATTTAAAAAATATCTTTTCTCTTAAGTTGGCGTCCCTTTTCCAAGCTTGATTTTTTGACCTTAGAAAAATATAACATTACCTCCTGATGAGGCGTCCACCCTTCAAGTCCCCTTTTTTTAAAAAAACAACTTAAAGTTGTAATGTTAGGCCAAGGGGTCATAATATTAAAATATAACTTTAGCCACTCAAATAATTAAATATTCATCAACAATTTCACCACAAAGCCCAAAATCCAAATTACTCCACTAAACTGCTGGAAGAGGAAAGTCTGCTGAATTGATGCCAACTAGACTACTGCTAAAAATAGAATTTACTAAAAATAGTAAATTCAAAAAGTTACTCGGATCAAAGTGCATGCGATACCATTGCGAAGCTTTCTGAAAACCCAGAAAGAATCCGCAATGCAAAACCCCAAACTCCAAGATGTAGCCGTCATAACTTACTAAAAATAGTAAGTCCGAAAAGGTTGCCCGACACAATTGCATGTCATACCTCTGCGAAGCTCTCTGAAAACCTAGAAGGAATCCAAAATCCAAACAGCCAAACTCCAACGTGCAAACCCTTGAATCTTCAAAATAACCCACCAAGCAACCAAAAACCCTAATTCTTCCTCTGACTAGCCAACAACACACTGAGGATAGGCCATCAATCACTGAAAAGTGTAGTGCTAAAAATGGGGGCATTACATTAGCATTGCAAATCTGATCAAGGGTTTGCAAATTTACTTACTTGTAGATTACCAGTAATAAACCAGCACATGGGAGTTGAAGATTAAATCCTTCCAAGCTCGTAGATCAAGACTACAGGGCCGTACTTCTTCTATTCAGATTCAAATGGCTTAGGCTTACCTTTGACAGCAATTCTTTTGAGAATTCAGAGCAGCAAAGGATACTTCTGATTTGCACATGTTTCAACTGTGTGCAGGCCGTACCATCCTAGGAAGGCGTGCTAGCTGGGAGATAGGGCGATCGGTCTTGTCTTATTTTCTCTTTCCTTGGTGGCACCCAACTATTCCTCATAGATCCACATCATTTCTAGTGTAAAATTCTAGCATATGAGTGCTAGGCATTTGAAAATGCATGCCATTCAGGTTGCTGTAATAAAAAATCAGAATTATGAAAGTCATGATCAACAAATGGGTATGTGTCCTATTTAATTGAAATCAGTTATAAGCATTTGGGTCTTCCTTGGTTTATATTTTCCCTTACTGTTTTTTACATTATTTCAATTGTTGCAATTACTCTACATTGAAAACTGCAAAACAATCAAAAACACAAAGACAGGAAAAGTCAAATTCAAACACCACAGGGGTTGTTTTAGTGGTATCAGAGTGCTCAAATCCTACCATCTTGTGAGGTTATTTCATGAGTGATAAAGAACAGACTTATCACAGGGGTTTACGATCATGGCATCCTCCGTAGGTGCCAGAGGGAGAAACCATTTCAGAAGTTTTAGGCTTTCACAATTCACCAGAAATAACAAGAACTCTATCCAGTGACAGTGAGAGTATTTTAGGTACCATGGGAGATAGAGACAAAGCGCATTTGGGTTCCATTAGCCCAGATGCCAAGAGAGAGCAGAAGTTTGACACTATGATGGACATGTTGGCCGAATTTTTGCATAAGATGAACCAGGTTCCTAATCTTGGTCATATGGGACAATATGACAACTCTAGTAGTTCTAATGCTCAACCTAAAGAGAGGCCAAAGATTTCTATCAATACCACATCTAGGCATTTGCAGCCTACCTTTACACGGAGGGTTGAGTGAAAGATTCCTTCCTCAAATCTAATCTGAATGTTCTGAATTTGGGTTTTCTTGGAGTCTTTGACCAGCATACAGGATAGGTTTTGTTTTGTTTGTGTTTTGTGTTTTCTTGAGTTTTATGCAAAATGCATGACATGTACAATGTTGATAAAAGAAAAATAACCAAACATGCAACGATTCTATTAATTTAAAAGATTGAAATTACATAGCTATGGGCCAACTGTAACATACCCATTCATCCAAAGACCAAGAAATGACTTTTTACAAGGCTGCAACTGAAATTTGAGGTCTGATATAACCCTGATACAGCAAATTTGAACTCTCCCAGCTCTACAAATGACTACCCACTTCATTTCCAAGTGTGAGAGGAGTTGTGCCACTGCTGTATGAAACTTCTTAGCTCCAAAACTTCAAAAACTTCACTTAGCACTTAGGGTTTGAAGCCCAAATGTCAAACAAAGGTGTGGCTGCCTGTCCAACTGTTGAAAGATGGTAGAAATGTTCTCTAAAAGGACTGATCCGCAATCTGATGCGAATTTTTGTCCTCAAAATAGATTGATCTGCAATTATAACCCCAAATAATGTTGCCAATTCCACACTGAAGCTGGATAATGTTGAATCTTGTCACTAGGAGAAATAGGTTTTCGTCCAAATCTCCAAATTCTCCCAGAAATTTGCGTTCTTGGAAGCTGCAAGCTTTTCAAACCCTCAAGTTTGCTGCTGCTCTCAAATTGAAATCATAAGAATGAATCCAAAATAGACAAAAATGTCTTTTTATTTTCACCAAGAGGGGTCAACCCTTTTTGGGGTTACTATTTGGCCTAAAAATTCATAAAATAACATTGAGGGTCTAATTTTACATTGTGAACTTGGCCCCTTTTTAAAAACAACTTAAGTTCTAAGATGGGGGTGCACTTTTCACTATTCACTTTCTAATTTGCTGTTACTATTCACCTTTCATTATTCCGTTAAAGCCAAATTTATTATTTCCAATTTATCCTTGGCTTAATCAACTAAACTTGACTCTGAAAGGTTCGAACAACTCCTGACAAGGTTCCACACCCTCGAAATGGGTCCCCTATCCATACTGCTGACCTACGAGAACCCTCATAATAGGTCAACCTCTGCATCAGATTTGAACGCCTAAGGAAGGGACATTACATTGAGACCCCTGTTCATCATGAATGACCTCCGGAGCAACCAACAAACATGGTCAATGAGGTTAGGACCAGCCATACAGAGTACACTTCACTAGTTGTTGACATTAGGAATGTATTGACATTTGACCAATTCCTACCAGAGGAGACAGAGGGCAGTGGCGGTTGGCAAACTTGAGACTAGAGCACCACAGGGCACCAAAGATCTCCAGTAGGCGGTAAGTAAGATTAATTTGGAACATTTTGATGGAGGGCATCGTTGTACTACACGCAGTTGGGTTCAAAAGTTAGATAACTTCCTCTCCTTGAGGCCCATGCCTGAAGAAGAGGCAATCAGGTTTGCCACACTACATTTGGATGGCATAGCTCATGGGTGGTGGTACCACGGTTTGATTACTTTGGGTCACAGGTCAATTGTTTCTTATGATGAGTTTACTAACAAACTCATTGAATGATTTGACAGGAGAGATCCTGAAGTCTCCTTCTGAGAACTTGCACAGCTTAAGCAAGTTGGAACATTAGAGGCTTATATTTCAAAGTTTCAGAGGATATCTATGATGGTCATGAGAATATCGAAGAGGAGGTTGGTAGTGCTTTTTAGTGAGGGTCTTTTAGAACCCTTATGAGGTTGGATCAAAGCCTTTGATCCACCTATCTTACAAGATGCTATGAAGAAGGCAAGAGTTATGGAGCTTACTGCCCCAAAAATTAAATTTTTGTAAAAACCATTCTCTTCATCAAAGGATAAAGCACCAAATACTTTTTTAGACCAGCAAAGAAAACCTTTCCAAAAACTCAATGACGAGACCCTTCAAAACTTGAAAAGGAAAAACTATGCTTCACCCGCAAAGGGCCATATGAAAAAGGACATGTGGGAAAAATGAATCAGTTAGAGTACTAATATGCGAATGAATCAGATTCTGAAAATTCAGAATAGTAGGTTGATGAGGAAGGGAAGGAGGAAGATAATGCCTTTGAGGTGTCAGAAAAGGGAAGGGAAGTTCTATCTATAGCCTAACTCTCAAGCATTCAGAGAGAAGGATCCTTCAGGATTAGAGGAGCTTTGGGTGGGCAACATGTGATTACCTTGCTTGATACTAAAGCTACTCATAATTTCATAGATGAGGGCTTGGTAGCAAAGCGTGGACTCAAGACCGAAGAGTTCGATGGATTCAAAGTGAGAGTAGCTGATGGGTTTACACTTAGTTGTAACCGAATGAATTCAAACTTCACATTGCAGTTGAACAATTATGAGTTCCAGGCAGATTTTTATGTGGTAGGCATGGGAGAGTTGGATGTTGTACTTGGCATGAAGTGGCTTCATGCTATTGGGGAGTTTACCCTCAACTTGTGAGTGATGAAGATGAAATTTGACGCCAATGGCAAGAGGCATGTTTTGAGGGGAATGTCAGATGGGAGCCTTCGAGTTACTCACTCCAAAGAATGGAGAGATTGATCAAGCATGATCAAGTGGAGTGGGCGGCAGAGTGTTATACTTTTCCATCATAGGGTGAGCAACTGAAGCATGAGTATTCTCCCGACAAACAGGCCTTGAGAAACAAACATAGTAAGGTGTTTGAGAGTTTACCTCATGGGAGACTACCCGACGGAGGGTTTGAGCACATTATAGAGCTTGAGGACTGTGCTAAGCCAGTCATCATTACTCCCTATAGGCATCCTAAGAGGATGAAGGACAAGATCGAGAAGACAATAAAGGAACTTTTGGATATGGGTCACATCAGGCCAAGTAAAAGTCCCTTGGCATCTTCCATTGTCTTAGTGAAGAAGAAAGATGGCACCTTACGAATGTGCATTGACTATAAAGCCCTAAATAAAAAGATCATTAAGAACAGGTACCCCATTCCGTGCATTGATGAGTTGATAGATGAATTGCATGGAGCCTGTTTCTTCTCCAAGACTATCTTCGATTCGGTCACCATCAAATCCGGGTTAGACAGGGGGATGTGGAGAAGACGGCATTTCGGTGCCATTATGGTCACTATGAGTTCTTGGTTATGCCTTTCGGCCTAACCAATGCACCATCTACCTTTCATTCTTGTATGAACTGGATCTTTAGAGAAGATAACCCTCGTCTTTTTCAATGATATATTAGTCTTCACCAAGACTTGGGAGGATCATTTAGCATATTTGGATTTAGTGTTGGGCATATTGGAGAGTGAATCTCTATTCACCAAGGAATCAAAGTGTGATTTTCGCATGAGGGAGTTATTGTACTTGGGGGATATCATTAGTGCCAAGGGGGTTATGATGGATGCTGAGAAGGTGAAGTCTATAGTCAATTGGCTTCCACCCACGAATCTCACTCAACTGAAGGGATTATTTGGGTTATGTGGTTTCTACCGCCGCTTCGTCAAGGGATTTTCACAGCAAGCTGCCCCACTTATAGACTTGACGAAGAAGGGGGCTTTTGATTGGAACCTGGGAGCACAACAATGCTTTGAGAAGTTCAAACGGTTGATGAGTTTGTGTCCGGTTCTCATTTATCCCAAATTTTACACAATCGTTTGAGCTACAATGTGATGACTCAGGAGAGGGCATTGGTGCTTTCTTGATGTAGGATAAGCACCCCATTGCTTTTGAGAGCAAGAAGCTTTGGGGTCCTGAGTGAGGTTACAACATTTACGACAAAATGTTAGCCATCATGCATGCATTGGCTAAATTCAGGCAGTGCTTGGTGGGTAGCAAATTTTTGGTGAAAACAGATCAATCTGAAACATTTCCTAAGTCAACGCGACCTCAATGATCGGCAACAAAAATGGGTCAACAAGCTGTAGGCTTATGATTTTGACATAGAATATGTCAAGGGTAAGAGAAATATAGTTGTTGATGCCGTTTCGAGGAGACCCTACTTGTGTTCTCTAGGTGAAGTGACAGAGAATTGGAGGAGTCTGATTGCAGTTGAGTATGCAAAGGATAAGTGGGCGTCCGAGTTCATTGATGATACATTTGCGGATGACAGATACACCCTTGTGCATGACCTCATCATTTACAAAGGGAGGATTTTCCTTGTACCAAGATCCTTTATGAAAAAAGAGGATATTGAGAGCTCTTCATGATGCCCCTATGACAGGCCAGCAAGGTTACTTTAAAACCTACAGGAAAATTAGGGAGCAGTTCACTTGGAAGGGGCTCAAACTAGAGGCACTCAAGAATGTTAGAGAGTTTCCCACTTGTCAACAGAACAAGTAGGAGCACACTTTCCCAGTAGGACTACTACAACCTCTACCCATTCACAGTCGGAAGTGGGAAAGCATATCCATGGATTTCATCACGGGTTTACCCAAAACCCAGGGCAGGGATTGCATTTACATTGTGGTTGATAGGCTCATAAAGTTTGCACACTTTTTCTTGCTTTCAGCTACTTTTACGACAGTATAGGTTGCTGATTTTTTTTTTCAGAGAGATATTCCGATTGCACGGGTTGCCTCAAAATATAGTGAGTGATTGGGATAGCAGATTCATGAGTCATTTCTAGCAAGAGCTCTTCAAGTTTAGTGGCACGAAACTCACTCTGAGCACGAGCTACCATCCACAGACAGATGGACAGACCGAGATAGTTAATAAATGGGTGGAGGGCTACTTGAGGAACTACATTTTAGGGAAGCAAAAGGCATGGGTTAGGTGGTTGCATTTATGCGAGTATTGTTATAATACTACGCACCACATGTCTATACAGATGTCACCATTCATGGCACTCTATGGGTATGATACTCCCAATTTTTTGGATTTGCTATTTGGAGATAGTAGAGTGTCGAGTGGGAAGGATTTGCTATAAGAAAGCCAGGACATAAGGAGTTCTCTAAAGGAGAACATACAAAAGGCTCAAAATCAACAAAAGCAATATGCAGATCAGCACAAAGTGAAGCGTTCCTTCGAGGACGGGGATATGGTGTATCTTATGATGCAGCCGTATAGGCATTCCACTTTGAGGAAGAGTGGCTCAGAAAAGCTCAAGCCACGGTACTATGGTCCATTCCGAGTTTCCAGACAGATTGGCGAAGTGGCTTATGAGCTAGAGTTACCGGCAGAGAGTAGGATTCACAACGTGTTTCATGTATCTTGCCTCAAAAAGGTGTTGGGACATAATGTGACACCTTCTACAATGTTACCACCCTTGGATAACGAGGGGATATTGATTTTGATCCTTGAGGCTATCATTGATACTCCAGAGCGTCATTTGAGGTGCAGAGTAATTAGGGAATATTTGGTTAAGTAGAAGGACCTGCTAGTTGAGGATGCAACATGGGAGAATGAGGAGATATTGCAGCATCCTATGATGAGATTGCTTGAGGACAAGCAATTTCGGGGAGGGCGGACTAGAATATCCCCTTCATAGCAAGTGGCTCGAAGAACAAGGTTAGCCTATTACTACGGTTCTTGTAGGCTAACGGTATGATTAGGGAATCTGTCGGAGGGAGTTCAAGACTTGCTCTTTACTACTTACTATTTTTAGTAAGTGACATGTGGGGTCAGTGATGGCACACTTGTAGTTGATCTTGGTCATGGGCCACTCACAAGGGTTCATTTCAATATTCGGGCCAAGAGTTAGGGAATTATTAAGTCACGTTATTTAATAATATTCTATTATTAAATGATTTAGTGATTTAATATTATAAAGTGAAATAAGTCACTTTATAAACTATTTAAGTGAAAAGGGAGTACTTTAGAGTTTAGACAAATGAAATTATTTTAAATTGAAAGAGCTTATGAAAGTGGTGTAGACATCGAGGAGAAGATATTTATTTGTTTCATTTGTCAAAGCATGGAAACCCTAATTTGGGTGTACTTCTCCATAAGGCAAGGGTTTGAGCTCATTATTCAACACAAAATATTATATCATTTTTGGAGTTTCTGCTGCAAGTTGTCTTTTCAGGCTGATTGAGGATGGATACCCTCTCTTAGAACAGGTTATGTAGGCGTGCAAGATCGTCCAAGGTTACTTCATGATTGGTCTCATTCAGGGATCAACGACTGAGCATATTTACAGAGTTTAGTTTGATGAATAAACCAGGTTATTCGGTATTAGCATTGCCGATCTGATCAAGGGTTTGCAAATTTACTTAGTTGCATGTTGGCGTTTAAATTAGCACCTCTGGAGTGCTGATTGTAAACGTTCAGCTATTTCAAATGTTTTGCAACACTTCTTCGTTATTTAAAGAGGAGAAGTCCCTCTCTGCTGGGAGCAATGCGTAGGGAAGGGAAATGTTTAACTAAGTTCCTATCTTTTTATGCTTCAGCGGCAGGACACAAGGGTGCACAAACACAATGCGCCGTAGCTAAGCTTTTCTCTAGTTTCTGCAGATCTTAACTACGACTAACTAGCTTCTATCTATCCAATACCTTCAAGATGAACAGAGCATGAGGGTAAAGGAGCGGGAATGGGATGGTTGGATCACTTGAATTCACCGTCTCCAGAGGATATGACCGAGGCTCTGAACTCTCGGGTATACACAGGGATAAGGTTGGTACAAGCAAACACTCTACACGGTAAACTAGATCTGAGATCTGCCAAGGAGGAGGGACTCCTATCCGAGGTATGAGCTTAAGAAATAGTTTACTAGAAACAACAAAATCACGATGCCTTGGCCAACGAGCTTGCTAAGGAGGAGGGACTCCTATCCGAAGTATAGCTTGGAAGTCAATACATTAAACAACATCAAACGACAACATGTCAATAACAAATATCCAAGGAGGAGGGACTCCTATCCGAGGAGGGAAATGAGACGACAAGCTATTAAACACAGGACGTAGACATAACTCAAATAAAATGATCAAAATGCAAGCGCCTTCTGATATTCTTCTTCAATGCTTTATCAACGAACTACAAAAATTGGGAGAGCAAAGGCACGAAATCATGCACAATTACAATCAACCAACGAACTCTCATCCAAGAGTGAACAAATATTCGCTTTCAAAGTGTTGGCAACAATGGCGCAGCAATTTTGCATAGCAAGTAAAGGTTAAACAAATAATGAGCCCAAGGCTCTTATTTATAGAACTCAAAGGAGTGGGCACCCCCAAAATCTCCTTGAGTTAACAATGAGTTCTTGCCAATCAATTAGCAAGATTTATTCCTAAATAGGGGGAACAAGCAGTTAACTGGAAAGCTACTTCAGTTAACTGAAAGTCAACAAAGAGTCAACTGGAAACTACTTCAGTTGACTGAAAGCAAACTAAAGGTGAACTTAAATGTAAAGTTTCCCTCTAAAATAGACATCCACATTTAGTGGAGATCTAAGATCCACAAATCATGGAAGTCAATTAGACATCCTTAATTAGTGGGATCCGACAATGCATGATTTAAGGAAAGTGGAGTTAAACTTGGAAAGAAGCATCAAGTTAACTCCAACTACATTTAATAGCATCTTGAGTTGACTTGGAAAGAAGCATTAAGTCAAACTCAAGTCTCATGAATGCCACTTGGAGGGTAGGACGTCCTTCCTAGGTGTCTGACACCTCATCATCACTTCCGGTCAACAGCTTCTTGATCTCTGTTGACTTCTTCTGTTTTCAAATAGTCAATGTTTTGATGACACGCCATCTCCTCTTCTTGTGCAAGTTGTTGCTCTTGGTAACTTTTGGCGGCTCCATGCTTGGAATGATCTCTTCGCAGCTGGCAAGTCAAGGTGCTTACTACCATGCGGGAGGTGGTAATATTGGTCTTTTTTGCTGCAAGATCAGCCTTTCTTTCTTCTTCGTCCAGAGTAACTGCTGCAGGTCTCCACTGAGCGGGAGATGTATTCTTTTCAAAGATAAAGATCTGCAGACTGTTGGTGATGTCCGCTTGCTCTCCAGCAATGTGTGTAAGATCTGGTTGAAGAGTTGCTGGTGCAAGGTCTAGTTGTTCAATTGGAGTCCAAGGACGCCAAATTGTCATTCTATGAAGAAGAACTCGCCTGTTGACTGTAAACACGGATGTGTTCAGACAACTTCCTAAAACCCCTGAAAATAGCGCCCTGCCGAGAAGTATTTTTCCGGGAAAAATCTGGCACATGGGTTTTGCTCATGCTTCAATGCTGAACAAACCCAGTTCCTCAGAATTTTGATTCTGAAACTTTTTCGGAAAAACCCCCAAAAATAGGGGCAGCAAGTATGTTGATTTTCGGAAATTTGACGAGATGGGTTTCTCTGGAAAATTACACTGGATCTACCCAGTTGATCTGATCTGATGTAGCCTGCCACCTTTTTGAAATGTGCAAGAAAACCTAAGACAAGAAGAGAGGAAGTAGACAGAAGATGGATTGGAAGTTTTATCTGATTTTCTGAAAAATCTATCTCTGGGTCCAATCCTCAAAATAGTGATCCTTTTCTACTTCAGATCTGCAAGAAAAATTGAAGAACGGATGAAAACCTCCTTCAGATCTATCAATGGCGTCCTTGAGAGCTTGTGGCTGTTTTTGATCTTTTATCCTGCAATGAAATAATGAAATGGGACGCCTTCACCTTGAATATGTATGTTTAAGCTTCAGATCCACAAATTTGGGGACCTAACACAAGCTCAAAAGGTGATTTGGGCTTGATCTAAAGTTGAAAAGGTGATTTCCACCAATCGTGGAGCGTTTTAGCCAACTTTAACTCAAAAGCTTTTGACTTTTAGTCAACAAATGATCTTTGACTTCTTTTAGGCGTCCCTTCTAGTCTTTTGCAAATTTTTAAAGTATTTTTCTCCTGAAAACCCTCTGTTTGATCCTGAATCTGGCGTTGCCTGTTGATCTTGAGACGTCACGGACACATTCACTGCGGAGCTGAATCCAAACTGGAAAGAAGTGCTTGGGAGACTGAATGATAAAAAGTTGAGTTAAGGGCTCCAAAAGACTGGGCGCCTTTCCCAAGAAAGGGCGCTTTTGCCAATGCCTTAGTGATTTTTCAGTCTTCGTTCTTCAGCTTATTTGAAATGACCTCTCGTGCCCTGAACTGGATTTCTCGTTGATCGGAGAGTCAGATGTTTTCACATGACGTTTCATCGTACTCCAAATTGCTCGCTTAAGAATGACCGCTCGAAATCGATCTCAAATTAGGTTCTTTATCCAAGCGGCTCTCCTGAAAAGGGCTTTTGCCTTTAGCTTTCTTGATTATTTTCATCCGGTTTTACTTTTGGGATCCGTGATATTCATGGATCACTCACGTATTGATGCTTTTTGCACCAGGCCTCCAGATTTTATTTGAGTCGGTGAAGGTCAGCGCCTTTTTGTCATTGTCGATCGAAGTCTGCAAGAAAGGGCTTTGCTTCGAAAAGGTTTTTCTAGGAACTTCATCGCTATTCAGGAGCCGGATAGTTCCTCAACTGCCTCTTTTTGCTTCGTCAGCAGTTGCTAGTGATCTATTCATCGGATGATCTGGATGTTTGTTTCACTGTCGAGCCAGCACTCAAACGTCAAGAATGACTACTTTGGATGATCATACTGACTGCATTTGACCCTCAAAGATCATGGGCGCCCCTGCTTGAAAAAGGCGCCTTTTCAACATGTGAGCAATCTCCCCTTCGTAACATCTCCAGAGTTAGTCAAATTTTGACCTTTTTCGTTTTCAGGAATCTCCTTCGTCAAACAGCATCTTTTTCGACCTTTTCCACCATGGTTGTGTCGTTGAAGCTTTTGAAGCTTAGCTTTCAGCACCTGGTACTGGCCAATCTGCCATTAATGGCTGTGGAGCTCCTAACTTCGTTCCTGAAAAAGAGAAATAGACCCACCAGAGTAAAACGTGTCTTTTGATGATTCTGATTTGACCAATGTGATCGTGAAGCCTTTTAAGCCTATCAAAATCATTTTCGATCATTTCTGGGAAGGTCCTATTTTCGGGGGATTTCCCTGAAAATAGGGGAAAAACCCTAATTTTCAATTTTTCAGAATTTTGTACATGTGTTCCTTGACAGAAACCCATCAAGATTCTATGATTGGTTTGACCTAAAACTGACTCAACATGGCATTTTATCATGATTTAGCTCAATTTATACAGAATGCCAAAAAAAATTATTTGGGTTACAACATAGGCTCCGTCTGGTGACCATGTCGGATACCTACGGCATAGGAGAACCGAGAATCTCAAGTTTCGTAGACCAGTATATATAATCAGTTGGGTAACGGAGTCAGGACTTTGGTTCCATACATTCCTAAAAATAGAGTTCACCTTATTTATTGGGTTCCCCAATTTATTCACCTACGACAAAACATCTAAGAAATCACCTAAAACACGACAATACTTCACTGAACGGGGAAAAACATAACAACATAACGTTAAAGCAAGGAAAAGTATTTACAATATGTACTCACCCCATCCCCGAAGGGACGAAATGCTTCAAGTACTGCCCGCTGTAAGGCAGTGGAAAGAGCCTTCCGTCTGAATGTGAGAGAATATAGGAATTCTCTCCTGCAAGATTATGAATCAGGAACGGCCCCAGCCAAAGGGAGTCGAATTTTCCATGCATTCCCTTTGGTTCGTGTCTCTTGTCCCATAACAGGACTTTATCTCCAATCTCAAAGTCCCGTTGCCGAGCCTTCTTGTCGAAGATCCTCTTCACTCGCTCTTGATGCTGAGTGATCCTATCAACTATCTCCACCCTTTCTTCTTGAAGTTTCATTAGGCACAAGATACGTTTCTCGATAGGATCTTTGAATTCCTCATCTTCTATTGTGGATGCCAGCTGTAAAGCGGACAACTCT